>QFFB01024418.1:0-10081 GCA_003316465.1 Ramaria cf. rubripermanens | reverse complement strand
TCGAGACAAACCCGACAGCAAGTCCAAAACCTTCATAGACTTGTCCATGAAGCGTGTTCTTTGCAGCAATAGCGTCACCAGCCTTTTCATATGTCACGATAGCAGTCTGAGCAAGGGGGCTAGCAGGGGAAAGGGTCGCAAGGGGATGGTTTGGAGATGGAGGTACAAATTGGATGCTTTTGATCGACCCGAATGGCTTAAAGAGGATATCGATCTCAGCTGCAGGGAAAAGTGACACGGGAATGTTGGATGCAACTATGGTAGTTGTGTCCATGCCAATCCCAGTATTATTTGGTTGTATTGACGAGATAGGATTCAGAGGAGCGGACTGTACTGGTGGGATCTCATCCTGACCGAAGCTGGTGCGATCGTAGCCCGACAAGAACCCTAAGCATAATTCAAAACAAGACGACAGGAGTAAAGGGCGGGAGGAAATTGTATTACCGTTGGAGCGATCAATGTTGGCCCACGTCACTCTCAGCTGAAACCCTCTGTGGATATGATCCACCAGGAACTTAATTCAAACACACTAACCCGTAGGCCTTCAACGATTGGCGACGCACCTTATGCAAACACCATCCAACCAATTGATTACTTCTTGAGCCTCTCCGTGACTGGACATCACAACAAATCCACGTCGTCTTGAGCAGGAGTCTTGAGTCTTAAGAAGTACAGTATGAGTTGGCGTGCCGTGAGGCGTGAATAGGTCGTGATAAGCTTGTCTGCACCAGCCAATCATATAATATGGAAACGGGAAAAGACAACGGCAAATAGCTTATAAGATATAGCGGCAGAGGAATGTGCCAGAAAATGAGCCCACAAACGCACGCAGATAGATCATGAGGGACATTAAGGACGTAAAGGTTCCTGCGAGTGTCCGGACCACGCCTCTGTCTTGTGAGATGTTTGACCCTAGGTTTCGCAAGTGAGAGAATTGGACGAGTACAGAATGACGACACTTGTCTGTATGTATAATCAGTATATATCATTACCATGCGCACAATTGGATTATATGCGTGTGGGGTTAGTCTCTAGGAGAAGATAACAAGGAAGAATCGAATCTCCAGATACTCTTACATGCTTGTTTCGCCCATGGAATAACCGGACATACACAGCGCTTTCCTAAGGGTACATATTATTTGCGAGCCCGTATTCTGATAAAATTCAATGCTTACTTGTATCCGTCCTCATTACTAAGTACGACTTTCATCCATTTCTTGCCGCCTTCAAGAGATTCAGATACGTGAACCACGGCACCTGGAAGGCTCCTCGTGTATTGATACCTGTGGTAACTACATCCATACTCACCCACATGCTCCTGAAAGACCGTGCAGATGTCTTGGGTGTTGACTGGCGGCCCATAGGAAGGAAGATGCGAGAAGTGAAGGTTAGAGGATACAGTAGCGTCGCTTACTCACACTGCTGAGGAGGTTCTCCTAGGCAATCGACTCTAACACACCAGTCATGGGACGAAGTACTGGAAGACATCGTCTGAGGATGCATTGGGGGACCTAGGCTGGGCGAACGAAGCAGTGGACGAAAGAAGACACTACGGCAGTCGGACATTGAAAGTAGACGCTTACCCCGCACTCTTTTTCGTTCAATTGCTTTGTCCTTTAGTGACCCCAAAATGGACGGGTCTCTAGGAAAATTACTACCCAAAGTCTCCATCGTGAGTTAGTATCCGATTCTTGCAATGCCCCTTTTGAAATATCGGTCAATGGATAGGTTAAGGGCGCCTCGCTGGACTTGTCCGCCGCTACGTATATTATTCGGCAGGAGAGCCATACGCTAGGTAATGCGCTTCGGTGGATGCTTATGAAAAAGTGCGTGTCACTCCAGGATCAAGCATTGTTGCTTATTAGCGCGCCAGCCCAAAGGTCGAATTCTGTGGCTACAGGTATTGTTCGCGTTCTTTGACCGTTACGCTTATGACACGCCACATTGTCTAGTGTTCCCCATCCCTCAGAAGATAGTATTCAAATCAGGATTCAAATGTATGGTGCGTGCTGTCTGTCATCAACTTTTTTGTGATGGTCGTTGAACTTACTACTGACTCCTTTCAGATCACCTGTCCTCCTTACCTGCTCTCCTCAAGGCGCTAGATGACCTAGACGACCTTTTTCGGGTCTTACACGAGAAATATAAGGCAGATATGGCAAAAAGAGAGTATGAACGATTTCACGAGGAGGGATGAATCACTTGCGACCGCTTAGAAGCAATCTGGCAGCAGTTTGGTCCGGAACGGTCCTTAACAGTAGCTGGCATCAGTCACTCATTCACACATTACTACCACAACTGCTGCTGTCGGGTAGTTGGAAGACCTTAGGTAGTAAGTACATTGTGTGACGCAGCAGTTAACTATTTTAATTTGTGACTCTGCCCATGGTGCGCCAGCTGTGTGCATGTCATCACATTTGTTTTATCCGCTGCATTGACACATATATGTCCATTTCCTGTGGCAGAGCAACAACGTTCATGGTGCAAGAACACTCACGCTCACTCATAGCAAGAACGGGAGACGTTATGCGCTCGAGATCAGGCTTATCCCGAGTCAACAACAACTTACATAAAAGGTTCTCTACTAGTATATAGACGAAGGCTTACTAACTATGAACCGGGAGAACATGTGCCAACCTGGCCTCAAACGTCCACTGCAGGTCCGCAGATCTATAGACAGCAAGTACAAGTATTGTAATTTCGACTGCCGTCAACATCGAATCGCCGTGACAGTAACGCACGCGTTGTCACAGGACAAAAAGGAGAGCGGTCCGCGTGTGCCGGGTCATAACAAGCGCGTTGCGTTGTTCTCATCCCATCATGCCCTCAACCAATCCCAAACAGCCCAGCCTCAAGCAAAAGACTCTGTTAGGCTTTTTCAACAAGTCCGCCTCTGCCACAGTGTCTTCAGCTAAGACAAAGCCCCAAAACAAGGATAATATCGTGAAGACACCGCCTTCCAAGGCTCGAAGTCGCGGTGAAGGGGAGGATGGCGATGGCGAGAACACGCAGAAAACTGATCATCCTTCCTCTGTCGCCAGCAGTTTTAAATCATACGGATCCCGCGTATCTGGTCATAGTGCAAAAGACACACCGCCTACCAGTGACATTTTCAACATCGACATGCTTTCCGACCTCACGGATGAGGATGATGCAGTTGTCGAGAAGCCTGTGTGTTCTAAGATTATGTATGACTGACATAAGGCTCATTTTTAACGCGATTTCCACCTGTCTTAGAAAAAGCGCAAAAAGGTTGTAGCGGATGACTCTGAAGACGAAAAGGTGGTCAGCGTTGATCAAGATGCATACAACAAAGGATTATCTGCGTACAAGCCCTCTCCAGAGCCAGAAGGGGTAAACGTGAAATGTACGTGGCTGTCAAAGTGTAATCAGTGCGCGTTGTACTCAAATACGCTATTTTGATTTCAGCTCGTATCAAGCGACCCCGCATGTCTTCTCCGGATGTTGAAGACTCGGAGAATGAGGGGAACTCAGGCGTGTTTAGCCAGAAACTCGCTGCGTTTAGGAAGCCCGTTCTCAAGGGTAGGTTTCGTTCGCTCTGGTCCATTTCCATAGCACTTCGCCTTGTGTGTGGCGTAAGAGCAACTGACGGATGCCCCTGTATTACACACAGCTCGTTCCCAAACCAGTGGTAGAAGCAGCAGCAGCATTCAATGTATCACATCGGACGAAGAGGATGATATAGCTGGGAACCCTGCTTATAAAGGTTTCTTTTCTCGCTTATACAATGTTTCATGCATTAACCCTTTCATGCCGCAGCCAGATCACGAAGCACCGCCAGAAGTGCTAGTAAATCAATCGCTTCGGGAGATGACGACGATTTCATCGTGCCCACCGATTCTGAAGTCTCATATTCGGGTGCTATCGATGTGGACGATGACTCTGGCTTAGAGCAGGAATTCAAACTAGCCAAGTCCACGTATAAGAAGGGGGGTGGTGCCGAAAGGAAACGGCCACCAATAAAAAAAAATGGATCCGAGGCAGATTCACACAATTTTTTGTTGACAGCTGCGGAGCAACGTGCGCTGGAGAAAAAGAGTGATAAAAAGGAGAAAGAGGATCCATTCTTGTTTTTGCAGGATATTAGAGACGTGAATGACTGAAGTCTGGCATGTCTTCGTCAACACACTAATAATCCCTTCCTACAACAGAAAGACAAGAGACGTCCGGGAGACCCGAATTACGATCCCAGAACGCTATACGTTCCTAGCAGCGCATGGAAGAGCTTCACGCCATTCGAAACGCAGGTATGCATTGTTCCGCCTTTGTGTCCGATTGAGCTAATACATTCTCCACAGTTCTGGCAGGCATGTGAATTTGTCTGTATGATTTTTATGCTGACCATGGTCCGATTAGATCAAACAAAATCATTTCGATACAGTACGTCAACGGCATTGACAACAAGCTGTAAATCCGCTTACAACTTTATTTTCTTGACAGATCTTGTTCTTCCAAAAAGGGTTAGTAATGCTATCTAACTTCATTCACTCTGAATTACGCCTCATTAGTTCTAATCCATAGGAAGTTTCTTGAGGTAAGGCCCAGACGTTATCGACGGAACGTCGTTAACGACACATCTCATATCTGCGCAGCTGTATGAAGATGACGCGCGGATCGGCAATCAAGTCTTTGACCTTAAGCTGACACAGAGAGTTAAGATGTCTATGGTGAGCATATGGTGTCATACACGACAAATTCGTTGACCTGTGTCTCCCGCAGGTCGGAGTGCCAGAGATGTCCTTTAACTTTTGGGCGGCGTAAGTTGTTCCGAGCAACTTAGTGATATATGCTGATCACATGTTTGTACCGATAGAAAATTTCTTGCTAAAGGTTCAACTCTAGTCGCTTAGCGAATTCAGAAATTCAATTTGTTTGTAGGCTACAAGGTAGGACGTGTCGACCAGTCCGAGACTGCCCTTGGTGCCGAGATGCGTCGCACAGCCAACAAGGGCATGGCCAACTCCGACAAAATCGTGAGACGGTTAGTGTTATCGACTGGTCCGCACCTATATGATTTATATATTTACACGGCGTCGCATTGTAGTGAGCTCAACAAGGTTTACACGAATGGCACATTAGTCGACGCTGACCTCCTCATTGATGACGAGGCGGGACACTGCGTTTCTATTCGAGAGGATGCGGAAGCAGATACATTTGGGATATGTGTCCTCGATAGTTCGACATCTCAGTTCGACCTGAGTGCATTCGTGGACGACGTATGCAGGACAAAGCTGGAGACGATCATGCGCCAGCTACGGCCTAAGGAAATTTTATTCACGAAGGTTTGCAATCGGCTCGACTTTGACACCTTTGGGGTTTCAATTTGATACGTATCTAGGGCAACCTTTCGGTGACAACCACGCGGCTCTTTAAGCATATCCTTGACGGGTCCTGTATATGGACAAACCTTCGTCCTTCCGAAGGTTTCAACTACCAAGAGACACTAGATGTGCTTAGAGAGATGTATCCGGATGACCCGGACGAAATGGAAGAAGGCAATGGAATCCCCGAGGTCATCAGGGACATGATGGGCAATAAGGATGCTGTGGAAGCTCTAGGGTCCATGATTTGGTGAGCTCTCTCACCCTGATGCTGTTCTTGGACTTGTGAGATTGACGGGTGTCTTCTCATAGGTACCTTCGCCAGCTAAATATTGACAAAGACATTTTGAGCATGAAGAATTTCAATATCTATGATCCAATGAAACAAGGCACAGGGCTCATTTTGGATGGCCAAACGTTGGCACACATCGAGGTTTGTGGCATCATCTTTTCGCCATATCATTTTGCAGAAAGTTGATGATGGTACGAACGTAGGTACTTATTAATAACGAAGGTAGTGCAGACGGTTCGCTATTAAAACTATTGGGAAGATGTATGACACCTTTCGGTACGCTTCATCGGGATTCGTGTATATCAAGCCTAGTACAACTGATCACTACAGGCAAGAGACTGTTTAGACAGTGGCTTTGCATGCCATTGCGAGACGTTAAGCAAATCAGGGAACGGTTCGTGTTGCGGTCAGCAGTCTTAGAACGTGTTTACTCAAGAAGAAACTTTCAGACAAGACGCTGTACAGGATCTGATTGACCATCCTACGTTCGAAGCCGAATTCAGTAAATTGGCAAAAGGTCTTCCCGACCTTGAGCGTATTGTCTCTAGGATTCATGCAAAGAACTGCAAAGTTAAGGAGTTCCTCAAAGTTTTAGAGGTTCGTCTTTGATTGTTGCCATCTCTACGTCATTGCGTTGATATCGGTGTCATAACAGTCCTTCCGAACCTTGAGCAAAGGCCTCGCTGACTTAGCTGAAACTGCAGACTCTCTCGCATCGCAAAGCATCCCAGGTTTGCTACGCACAGCTCCTGACTTGACATCCCATCTTAAGCACGTTGAAAGCATGTTCAAGTCCCCCGAAAATGGTAAGTCTTCTCATCAGGAGCCATCACCTTGAATCGTATTGTTTATGATTAAATGGCAGCAAATATTGACGAGCTCATACCGTGCCAGGGCAGGGATAAAGCATATGATGATATACAAGGTGATATCGAAGCTTTGGAGACGCAATTGGACGACGCGCTGAAGCGACTGCAGAAGAAATTCAGGTGAGGCTTATCGTCAAAGTAAAGGCACTCACTAACCTTAATTAGTTTGCGGCTCAAATATTGGCACAGCGCTCAGGGCACAAAGGTGGCCGATTGTACATCATGACCACATCGCGAGGCTTACTTATGAGTTCAGGAAATATACCAGATTGAAGCTGATACGAAGGCGAAAAACATACCCAAAGACTGGACGAAGAGCGGTAGTACCAAGACTGTCAAACGCTGGTCTGTTCCCGACTTGGCTCACCCGATCCGTCAGCTCAAGGAGGCCCGTGAGACTCGCAATGCAATCATTAAAGACTTCAAATATCGTCTTTTTGCCGAGTTCGACAATGACCGTGCAGTCTGGCTGCGCGCTGTGAAGGTCATGGCCGAACTTGATTGTCTTTTTAGCTTAGCTAAATCATCTATCGCTATCGGAGAGCCTGCGTGCCGGCCCGAGCTCGTAGAAGCAGAGTCTGCCTTTGTGGACTTCAGAGAGCTCAGGCATCCCGCTCTGAATATCAAAGGCGACTTCATTCCCAATAACGTGCACTTAGGGGGAGACGTTGGTCGTATCGCACTACTTACCGGTCCTAACATGGCGTGAGTGGTTTTTCATCTCCCTTGTTTACTCAGTGCTGAGCCATCTTAAAGCGGAAAATCTACGGTAGTAGCTCCTGGTTGTCCATCGATCTGTCAGCTGATATCTGCTTTTCCAGATGATGAGAATGACTGCTGCTGGTGTAATTATGGCGCAGCTCGGTATGTTGGTCCCTGCTGCGAGCGCACGGTGCGAATTGGCCCATCGAAAGTAAGAAACTTCCGTTCATGTTGCTTCTAGGTTGGCCCCTGTCGATTCAATCCTGACCCGCATGGGTGCATACGATAACATGTTCTCAAACGCGAGCACTTTCAAGGTTGAGCTCGATGAATGGTAAGTCCCTCCTCGGTGTTTGACTGAGGATGCTGATATTCGTTCCTTGCCAAGTTGCAAGATCCTTAGAGACGCCACACCTAAGTCACTAGTCATTCTGGATGGTGCGCGTTGTCTTGCTACGCGAAATAGCTATGCTGATTACCCACTTTGAAGAGCTGGGTCGAGGCACATCTACCTTCGTAAGTTACCCCAAGGTTGAGTAGTTTTGTATTACTGACATTTTTATGTTCTAGGACGGAATGGCCATCGCAGGGGTATGAGTCCATGTCCCATTTCAATGCGCCAGCACTAGCTTACCTGTGACAGGCTGTCCTTCACCACCTGGCTACCCATACACTCGCTCTCTCGTGCTTTGCCACGCACTACTCATCGCTTACGGATGACTTTATATATCATCCAAACGTCCGCAATATGCACATGCAGACAATGGTAGATGACGAGAAACGAGAGGTGCTTAATAAGTCCTACCGCAGCGACTTTGCAATTGACCATTTACATAGTTACTGTTCCTATACAAACTTGTGGAAGGCGTCGCCACAGGATCGTTTGGCACCCACGTTGCCAACCTTGCTGGCGTCCCACTGGATGTCGTCACTCGAGCTGAAAGCATTTCGAAGGACTTCGCCCAAAAATTCAAGGAGAAGCAAGCTAGCAAGAAGACTGTGGCCATGCCACTTACCACCCAAGCGGATTTTGCCTATCTTGTCAAGTTGGCAACCGCCAGCCTGTCTATCGACCCTGATGCGATAAAAACAAAGGAAACAATGGGCGTCTTGAAGCGATCTGTGACACAAATGTATCAAGTATGACGCCCCTAACTGTATCAATATTCTTTCTATCTTGCTCTTTTGCTCCTTTTCGCTGTCATTGCTTTATTCGGTTTTCGCTTTACCTTGCACTGGTATATCATAGTATTGTTTTTCATGGTGGAAAAGAACGTAGTTCCAAAATGCCGTCTTTTAGACCCTGTGGACGAACACCATTCCAGAAATCTTTTGCCCTTAAAACTCGCTTATTCTCTTGTTGGAGAAGCGTGACACTGATCTCGGTCCGTCCTGCACACCGCACAACAATCGAGTGGGAAGAATGATCATAAATAGCATCACCTGGTCGATTCAATTTTGAATGTAAAGCCATCGGAGGGGAACGAACAGTAAACCCCTCCAGATGTAAAGTGGGAGAATATGGGAGAACGGTTACAAGAGGGTGCTGAAAATACAAGCATTAACATTGCACCCACAAAAGTTGAATAAGACTTGCTTGATGGCTGGCAGCTCGGTGAACTCGATCCAGTCGATGAGCATCCCATGTATCCCAATCGATATTCGTGAAATCTCGCGTTATAAAAGGCGCCAGGGTGCACTTAGTCGAATCTTGGGAAACAGCTGCTGCCTTAGGGGCCATATGAGGATAAGAATTAGGGCCAAAGATCAGGACCCACTGTTCCTGAAACCATAGCACGCAGTGTCGACACAAGCAGGTCTGCACCTTCTTCTGCCAGATTCTCGCGCAATGAGCTGAATGTAGCATGGGGAGGTATTTTCTATAAACGTGTGAATTCGACGACCAATGATTCCATTGCGTGTTGAACGCACTATGACTCGTGAACCCCATACATCACCTGAGTCTATACCCTGAGAAACAGGATCAATATTCACGATTGAAACTCCAGTTTCAATTCGGCCGTCCGCGATGGCATGTTGGATTGGCGCAGGTCCTCTATAATGGGGCACAAGGGACGCATGTACATTCAGTCTACGGGCACGGTCAAACAGATTAAGCATGGACACAGGAATTATGCGCCCGAAAGAAGCAGTGATCAAGATATTGTTGGGGTCTTGCCGTGCTTTGTAGAAAGGCCCAGGGATCTGCCGTGTCATACATGATTACCGCCTCGTTTGTCAGACAGCGCAGGAGATAATGACCTCCCAGGACTTTAACCCAATTTTCTTTGGGGGAACATCATGCACGGGAATAGTAAGAGAACTAGCCAAAACCTTTAAGGGTGCTAGAACTGTGTGCTAAGGGGGGGTAATTTCGTTAGACACTATTACTCACAAACAATAAATTCCTTTCTCCTGCGGCCTGGTTTGACATCAGGATTTGTACCGACCCATATTTCTTTCCAAAGGTCTAACGAAGTCAGAGCTCTAGTAGACCAACCACAGTGTCGAGCAACTGACCAGTAGCAGCTTGCAATCGGCGAAAGATTGTGCAAGAAAATTCGTCCTGTCCAAGAAAAAGAATGTTAAATTTAACTGGCGAATTTTGTGTCGAGAGACTGCGTAAAAGCAACTTGGGCATGTTAGAGTTCAATTGCCGTGGCAGGACCGAGCTGACTAATCTGTCGAAAGTCTACGACGAAACTGAGAAATCGATCTCTCACTGTCAGGCCTACTTTAAACCAAGGCTTTCATGTCTCTACAATGAAACATGTACCTCCCAGGGCTGTTTTTTTTTTTGGAACGAGAGCGGTTGCAGATACAATATTAATGCTGAGCGCTCAAAATGCACGCCATAGGTCAATTTAACTTAGCCT
>QFFB01024240.1:0-21227 GCA_003316465.1 Ramaria cf. rubripermanens | reverse complement strand
GGAAGGTTGATCCGCCTATCGCTCGAGGTCGAGGTCACTCTAGGCTCCTACGGATATTCTTTACGAAGTGTTGGTCACTTCAAGCGACTAGATTCATTTGACAGCGGACTACAAACATGGTTCCTGCCAGTGGACATGGGAGACTGGTCATCCAGAATGGCCTTCTAATCAAGGCTCCGTGTATAAGCACTGTGAGAGGCTGCGCCAGACCGGTACAATATAGCAAGCGGCGATGGTGTAGCTACAGTTGATGGTCGATCAGTTCCTTATATGTATGTAACCCAAATGCATATAAATAAAAATGACCAAAACAGATCGTGAGACATGTCTAAGCGCCGCAGGACAAGGTTTGAAACACCCGCGGCCTTACAAGAAGGGCGGTCACTACAGTAGCCAAGCTTCCAACAAGTCAGTACCTGAACATCCGGATTCTGGAAGTCATTTTCGAATCTCTGCTTGGGTTACTGTGCCTTGATGCAAGGTGGTGGAAATGTCCAAAAGAAATGACTATCAGATTGATGTTACCGGTAGATTTGAGATCAAAGACTCCCCGAAGGAAAAAAAGTAGCATCCCTTGAAGTTCTCTACAGAATACCTGTCAATGATAGCAATGCGCTGTCATCTGTCAAGAGACGTTAGCATGCTGCGACATGAGGGGAAACACCTTTAGAGCCGATTAACACAGGAAAAGGGAGTAAATGCGACAGCACCTTAGTTAATAGAGTCGACCAAAATGTCTCGCCGCAGTGCCTGTACGGACCCAGGCATAAATATGGTGTTTGCAGGTGCCGACATTAGGGACTCTCATCTATTATATGAGCTCACCTTGGGGACACCTTTATCATCATGGGCAGTTCATTGGCTCTTCGGAGCTTATCACCTACCCATGTTAGTAATCTCATTGCTTACCATTTCAACCATTAATATCACTCAGGAATAAATTTCGATCTCGTAATGCTGCCAGTTGAATTCCCATCCCAACCGTTCAAAGGTACATACTTCAAGATCGCCTGCCCAGAAGTTGTGCAGGTATATGCCAAAATACCTCTGAAGTCAAGTATATCTTCACTAGAAAAAACATTGCGCATGTAGATAGGGATGACTCACTTGAAGTCAGCCTGTGCTACATAGTAATTGACAGTAATTCCCGGCGCCCGGGGGGTGGGTATGTGCAGTCGAGCACGGGATTGTCAGATCAGTATCGAGCTGGATCACCTTGCTGTGTGACCCAAGTCAAGTTCACGGGAGCTGAATCCAGGCAGCAACTGCAATTCTTGTATAATGGAAAAGATCAAATGGATCAAATGGAGAAGAACCGTACAAGCCAGTACTATTAATCAAAGGGTATTACTTGACTATAGTGAGGGGTATTGGTTAACGTTTTGACGCACCTACATATAGTATGGAGCGACCATCCGAAATACTAGATATCTACGACGTGCACGACTCAAACACGCCACACTTGATCTACCAGTTATAGTGTGGTGGTGGCTTAGATGCCCTGGGATTCCCTTGCCAGATCGAAGAGGGCATTCGCGTCTGTTTCGTAAGTGGGTAATATTGAGCTAGTGCAGCCAGTGTTCACATAAGTTCACCTACGAAATTCAATACTCTCATGGTCATGCAGCATAGTGGGGTAGTATGGCAAAGAGGGGATAAGCTCAAAGTCATGCAAGTCACGGTACAGCGAGAGCCATGCCACTTACATAACGCGTTACTTGTTCGTAATTGCGCGTCTCTCCGTCAACAAACCTGTCATGTCACCGTCTGGTACTTCTACACTCTCGTGTAAACCACTCTGGCGCTCCTGAAGCCCGAATCCTGATACCTATCCAACCTTGAAACTCGACGTTTACTCCGCGGCGCCACGATCGTCACTGAAGGTATCACGATCGTGAGCGTCCAGCTCCTAGATTCCTAGCCCTCAAATTGACCGAATGCTCCGATCTTTGGAGACAGCATTTTCCACCCGTGAACATTATAGGGTTCGTTTCTTTGGTACGGATCCTGATGCGATGATAAAACACTGAGCTGAGAGCTCTCTCATGTTGCCATCGCTAACAATGCATTGCCGCCGAGCTAAGTTTAATCCTTCCGCTTGGATGATCTATCATCATCGATGGTACAACGCCAGGAACAAGGATAAAAATATTCATCATGATAGCCATCCCTGAGTTAAGTGCTGACAGGGACCAGCAACGTAAATAACTCGAACTGAGCTGCTGCGAGAAAACGTGCCAAATACGTCTGGCAATCGCCTGTGATCGCGTTTACCATGCAACAATGTCTTAGATCGTTTGCATGCCCTCAATCCATCTCAACTAGGCGCTACCCGTGGACTCACAGTAAGCAATGGCTATCACGATATCATGCTGGGAGTTTGAAGTGAGGAGCTGCTGACCAGTGCACTAGTTTAATACGATGTCTTCGCTTTAGGGATGCGCGCCGTGTTCTGCCGTGACATGATAAGTTCACGACTCACCACCCAAAACTTTAATTTGCCGAGAGGTTACAGGTACCATACGGCCGTGACACTGTTATTTACGGTGATAGACCAGGCGACAATGCAGAGAAAATGGGAACTGACCGGCGCTGAAGAGTAAAATAATTGTATTTTTAGGGGAACTATCTTCAGCGGCATGAGTGTTTTTGCAGGCGTCACTAATGAACTAGGCTCGCACCCACTCCCACTTTCGCCCCCGACTCCAACTGAAAGGAGGGGAGGGTTCTGTCGACACAACCTGCCTCGTATTGTTATGTTCCTGGATGGATTATGTTGCTTGTTATCCCACCCAACCGCATGTTTGCATTTGCCGTCGTCGTATGATCTCGCTGTTTAGTATCATGATCTCTCCCCGTGTTATTTTTATCTCTGATGTGCGTTATTTTCATCCTGCACTTTTGGCATTAATGTCACTTTTAGTCCTTTTTTTTTGGTGTTGCACCTCTTGGTCCTTTTTCTACGACCTGTCGTCGGTTCATCGTAAGGTATATGTTGTTTTTCTTTTCAAATATGTATTGCTGACATATTTTTCCCCCTCCCATGGTTTGTCGTACTTGTGCCATGTTGCTTGATTTCACTATTGCGGTCCCATCCACGCTACTGTGCTGTTTACCCATGTCCTCTGCACACTCCCCCCACTCATCCTCACCTGACAACAACTCTGTGCCTCCCTTGTTTGATCTTCCCCAAAGGTCCCCAACAAATCCAACGTAATGAAATAGGACATTAGGAAATAACATCATACAAGATGAAAGAATAAAAGGACACGATACTTGCTGGGTGACCTTGTGCTAATGAAACTGGCCACAGATGGGAGTTGGGGGCTGGCGTAATAGTGCCGCTAGAGGATTATGGTAATGATGAGAAGATGGCCGTTCTATATGATATCTATTGTGAGTGCAACGATACTTATAGAGGTTGGCTCAAGTCTATTAATGGACAGGTTGTTGTGGGATTCAGCGGTAAGCCGTAACCGTCGTAAGGCATTGGCATCGTGTCCCGCAGAAAAAACCTGCTCTACTGTAATAATGACAATACCCAGGTATGATAAGTTTGGTTAAAGGGCTCGACGTGCATGCCATGGCCATTAGAATCGCTTATGCCGCCCTGAAACTTCAGTCTGACTTTGCAACTTACTCAAGGGCGGGATTCCTCACAACCCGATCCTCGAAAGTAGGCCAGTACTATGCACGCCAACATTTGATGTCTCGAAGCACAAGTATCCTGGGGAAGACTTATCCATAGCTACAGTATTCAATAAAGTGTGCGTGGCTACGATCAAATATGTTCATGCATATTGCTTGTTATGTAATTATGTCCACTTGATCTCACCCACTTGGTCGATCAAATTAACCCCAACCAAGGGTTCATTTGGGTCATCCTCACTCCACGCAGTATTTATTATAGTCACCGGCCGGTGTACTGCAGGTGGCCATGCCTACACAGTGGGGGAGGCCCGACTCGAAGGCACCTCAAGCACGCTATCATCTTAATGTGTTATCTGTTTGCTAAGGAGAAGGGGGTGATTAATGCTACCTCGATCCCGGCAGCAACTGCGTATAGCCTTGCGGACGCTGGTGCATTCATTCTCGAGACGATTAGCGCCGGCATCTATGGCTTTTAAAATTCTCCTTTAAGCTTCAAGCGCTCCAATGCTGATCTTAATTTGACGCAAATGATTGCGTCGTAACGTTTGATCTAAACTCCGAGCGCGCTGAGAGTCTCAAACCTCCTGCTTCACGCAACGAGACCTTTCTTGGGAAGACTGACTGATGTAGGCGTTTACGTCTGCTGTTTAGTGCCTATTCGGAGCTACTTTCGTCCTTTCATAAATCCACATGGCCATAATCAGAGCGCACTCATCCATGAGCGCTTCCTGGTCAATCACCTAAGATCGTACCTATCCCGGAGCATAGCTTTCTCAGGCAGCGTTCAGAAACTGAAGGTTTATAAGTCAGTGGGAAGAGAGCGTCCTTCGGCTATCCGATCTTCACCCTTCGTTTTCTTCCAGCGAGCAGGCACTCCTTCATTAATTAACCTTCGTTATTCTGACGAATAGTTTTCCATTGACACTCTTTACGCTCTGGAACGGTAACGATAAAGCTATACTAACAGTCTTTTCACACATATATATAACATACCAATAATGTTGACCTTCGCATTTGTAATTGCTGGTGTTATCGCTTCGACTCATGCCAATGATTGGGCTTCACCATGTACATCCGGGACGTGTGGGTACGACTGGGCAGGCGATGGAAATACGTCGGCAATTTCGTCCATGATGCTAGTACGTGTTTGATCTTTAGCTTGTAGCTCAAATACTTATATAGAAGTCTAGGCTGGTGCAAACCAAGTTCTCTCCGGTGCACTTTCCAGTGAATTTAACACCTCTAAATCTAACCTGCTCGCCCTCTATCAGATATCACGCCTGCGGCAGGCTGGCAAATTATGGACTGCAACCCTAATTGGTCCAGTGGATCGCATAATATTCGTATGGTGTGCACAGGCACTCCGGCGCAGATGGCCCATTGTAAACATTTGTATGACAACGGTGGTGCTGAGGAGACCGTCGTTCGTCTGCCCCAGAATGTTTGTCATTTTATGGTCAGTCCTGAGGCATAAACTGATATAGCGTGCAAAGTGCGGAACAGGCCCCTTTGCACGTGTCCAAAACACATATGTGCCTACGGATCAGTCTTCCCCGTACAATCTTACCAGACGCGATGGTAATTCAACAGGTCCAGCTGTGATGGGTCTTACACTCGACTATGACTTTGCCAGCATCCCTGCATCGTACGATTTTTTTTCTTTCGTCTGACATTACGCTTTGGGTTTCACGTTGCTGTTCTGGAACACAGACGAGGCAATTTAACGCTCGCGATTGCCTCCACCAATGTCGGAGGAATACCTCTTACGCGCCGGGACATGGAGAACCTTCGCAAACGAGGTCGTGGGCGGTTACTCGCCCAACGTAGCCTTTTCGGTTCCAGTACGTATCTTGCACCTGTAGCCTGGAACGTCCTGACGGTCACGATGAAACACTTATAACGTTGTTATTCTCACGGCCATTCCCGCTATCCCGCAGTTACATCTGCGATTGGCGGGGCTATTGGGAAAGCCACATCGGTTTTTGGCGAAGCCACATCGGCCATTGCATCTGTCGCCTCTGCATTGCCTTCCGCGACCAGTATCAACAAAACCGAGAACACTGGAGTCGTTCCGATCAACGTCGCAAACAACTTCGCTCTGATCGATACGACTGTCACCTGCGGCAAAGGATCCGAAACGGCCAGTCTTCATATTGACGTGGATACAGACTTGACCGCCCAAGTCCAATTCGGATATACAATTGCCGGATCAATAATACCTCCTAAACTTGAAGACGTATGTCTGCCAATACACTGGTGATATATGCTGTCTGATATACAACCCATGCTAGGTTGCTGTGTTTGGATGCAAGTTTTTTATACCTTGTCCATGTGTGAGCCATGGCTTACTGCATTCATCTCATTCAGCGTTGTCTGGGGATGCGTCTGCAACTTTCAATATACAGGCACAAGCCCAGGCACGAGTTTCCCATCTCGAGTATCAAATTTATTCCTTACGCTCCCTTAGGGTACGTTTGATACTGGTGTGCTACAGTTATTCAAGAGTGGCCTCCCGGGACTCAGCGTTCCTGGCATCGTCACGCTTGGCCCCGAATTCAGTATTGGTACTGAGCTTCAGATAGCCAACCTGGAGCTTGAGGTAGACATGAGTGTCACTGCAGACTTTTCGCTCCCCAACATTCAGCTGGCGTTCCCTCAAGATAAGGGAAAGAACACAGGAGCAGCGCAACCCAAAACTGGTTCAAATGGTAAGCAAAGGCTTGCATATTTCCAAAATTCTAATGTGAAATACATGGCCCGCTTCTATGATAATTAGCATTGAAGTTCTCAGCTGGCCCTTCCAGCGCGACTGTCAACGGCACTATTACGGCGCACATCACCCCTCGTGTATGTACTCTCCCATTTTGGTTCATATTGTTTGAATTTACCCGGGGGAACCTAGATGGACTTTGGGATTGATTTTTTAAATGGCTTGGCCAAAGCATCAGTGTTCATGGATGTGGATATATCTGGAGTCGTGGACTTGCAGCTTACCGCCGGTCCATCTACAGCGATTAATAACACCTCTCCAGCTAGTAATCCTGGCAACGGCGGCAATGCTACCATCCCCAATGGCACCAACAGTACCGCAACCGCCAACAACACTACCGCAACCGCCAACAACACTACCGCAACTGCCAACAACACTACCGCAACCGCCAACAACACTACCGCAACCGCCAACAACACATCTCTTCAATCCCATCAGCCCAACAGCAGCAGTAACTCTACCATCCCCAAGGGCCCCGTACCCAAGAACGGAACAACCTCGTTCAATGATACAATTTCTATTAATGGATCGCGTCCTCTTAATAGCAGCAGTTCCTTGAACGGCGCCTCTAATGCTGCGTCACCCCAGGTGACGGCATCTAAGCGGTTTGCTAGAGCCACACCCGTGCCTGTGACGAGATCCATCACGAAAAGGGCTAACACGGTGAAAGGGAAGCGTGCTGCCGAGTCGGTAAATGGGTGTGTGCAAGTCACTGGCAGCATTGCGGTCAATGGGGGGCTGGACGGAGCTTTGACACCCCTGTTCAACCAAGCCATCAGCTTTCCCATTTTCCAGACTTCGGCCCCGCTTCTACAGGTAAGTCATCACAGTAAGTTCCTGCATTGTTCCATCGACTTATCTCGTGTTGAAGAAATGCTTTGGCAACGGTAAGCAAAGTCGGGCCGTCGCATCGCGATCTATTGCTGGAGGCTCTCCTGCCGCGCGTGCCTATAGCTATGTCCGCATAGCAAGAGCTAAGGCTCCCAAACCTTCATCTTCGGGAAACACGAAGAACGACATTACGCCGCAAAAGTCCACAGGCGACAAAAGCAAGCTGTCGTGCAGTCCACTCCTTACGCCGCTCAGCGGACTTCTGGCGATCATCTGACAGAAGATGGGTTTCACATGTTTTATAGATACCGTCCGTAACCTGATACTGCTTGTATCATTGCTAATTTCTACTTGAGACGAACGGGATAATTCAATCCAGTGCCCGGTTTATGGAACTATGCCTGCTTGCATATGTAGTTGCGCCACCCAGGATGAGGGCTTAGCCCCCCCTATCAGTCTCCATGTCACACCATACGTACGAGGAGCCGATTTCGCAAAAGGCTGGTATGGTGTACTGTACGAGGGCGCTTACAGCTCTTTGCAAGACCTAAGGCAGGCACTTTTTTGATTTGAAAAAGACACCCAACATTGTATGGCTGATAGCTTATTTTTCATGGAATGATTGTATCTAAAAATCATATGATTCGAAGGAGAATTGAGCTCAGAATTGAACTTACAATGTTGGGTGTTTTTTTTAAATCAAAAAAGTGCCTGCCTTAGGTCTTGAAAAGAGCTGTGAGGCTGGGCTGGTGCCTATGATAAATTATTCTCTGACCCTCTCAACTTCCAGCTTTCCTATTCATTATATATACATTCTGCTGGCTAACACATGCAACTGGCTGTTTGATCTGATCTGGAGGTTGAGTGCTATGATGGTAGAGTTACCGCCAGTAAAGTTGTGCAGCCTGCCTCTTAAAGATTGACTTGTGTAATGAACAACCAGACTCTAGCTCAAGGAAGCATAGAAATGTAAGGTAGCATCTGCGTTGCGCCTCCTGCTAAACCGCTCCTGTGCAGAACACTCGCTTTAGCCGCCTATATATCTGCACTTAGTGAATAATCAAACCTATTTGTACATGATATGACTGACAACTAACTTCACTCCATTATAGCATTTTTCTCATATGATTACTTTCTGATCGAAATTTCCCGCGAAATTGAGCTTGTGTGGCAAGGGAGACTTCATCACGCACGCAAAAGTCCTTTATCTTATCACTCGTTACCTTCCTGTTGTCGATCTAATGTACAACATTGCGACTGCCCGTGGCGATGTAGAGGAATCATCGGTGCATTTCTGCTTTTATGAGCCATATCTACAGCTGATGGGGACACAGTATGCTCCTGACTTAATAATTGCAGCCGGTCACTGATTGAATACGCCTGAACAGTTGCAAATTTTGGCTGCACTTGGTAGACACTTTAGATATTCTGGTCTTAGCTATTGCCAGACGCACGCAACCTCAAGTTCTTTCAAATTTTATGTATTCACTACATTCCCATCAGTGATCCTAGTTGTTCAAATTTACGCAAGAGCCGAACGGTCTCCGTAGTCATTGGCTATTCCTGACTACAGTAATTCTTGACTGCGTGGGTCTGTATATGCCTGTTTCGTAATATCACGCATTTACGTTTCGCAGGTCGAGGTGGTCCATCATTCTTGTACACTTGATCCGTCCGAAGGGGATCCTCTGTTTCCTTCTTCCGTTCTCATCTACGACGTACACTGACGTTTTGTAAAGACGTTAGTGTTTTTGCTCATGCTTTGTGTTCATACGAGCTTTGAATCCCATGTCCGTAGAGCGAACAGTTCTCGTTGCAACCTTTACAGCATTTTCGAGCATGATCGTTGTGTTGACCTCATACAAGCTCCTCGTCATTCTTCGACAGAAGAAACGGCTCCAGCAGAAGGTATTTAGCAACAGTTTGACAGGTATTGTCAAGTTTGAGTGTAAGTACCTTTCCATAATTTCTGATCTGGCGGCATATCACTTCATCTTAAGAGGGTATATATGCCGGCCTTTGTATGTGGTGCGTCCAATGATCGATAGGTTTATTTCGAATCTGCGTGCTCATTCAAGTAACAAGTGGTGTTGCTGGTATAAGACTGTTCAACGTTCTAATATATGTGGAAAAGGGCTTTTCACAGGTATTGACGTCTTCATGGTCTCCATGTAAAAGCTCGCGCCGGTATGAACTAATGCTTCCAACACACGGTCATTGAGAGTAAGCATCCTTCTAGGCCAGCTTCGTCCTCGTCGTGCTGTCCGTCCATAATTGCGCTAACGCCAACTCGTCGTACGCCAGTCCCACAGCCATGTTTATTTCACACTTTGACCTGGACCTCCGTGCCGTAAATACGGCAGCATTATCCTCGGCGACTTTTTCCCTGGTGTTGACCACCTTATCCATTGATATGGGAAGGACACGTATAGTCGCCGGTACTTTAGAGATGGAAGTGGACCAGGAATTGTAATGGCGTTTGTACGACCCGTAGATGGTGAACGACCATAGGGTCATCAATCCAACAGGGGACATGGGGACAATACGGAGACATCAGCCTTCGACTGGGAGGACGGCCATTGAGGGCTTCCGACACAACACTCGTTACTCTACGAATGGAAATTGTGGGCGGTGGCGAGCATAGCTTTGTCACGAGCGAGCGATTCGATTCACCTTCACCTTTGCCGCTCTTCGTATTTTTATTATGCATGCTTGGCCAATGTAAAGTTGCCCACAAAGACTAGTGAGACGAAGACCACTCAAGGGATGAATGTATTATTTGAAGCGGGCTGTCTCAGACTAATGCCCACCAACTTTCCTTATTCGTTACATCCCCACTACCATGCTCACTTCTTCGTATTTCGCTTCGCCACACTCTTTTCACTCCTGATTCTTCCTTTATTGACCACTTTCGCCTTCCCATCAGTTTTATTCCGCAACCGTGGCCGCTCCCTCTTTCTTTCTTTGCTTTCTTTGTCGCCCTGCAGCTTCTTTGCACCCTCCTTGAGCCTTTTCTTCGCCAGTCGCCGTTTTAGCCGATCCACATTCGTTGCTTTCGCGGCCTTGCGTTCGTCCTTTGACAGACCTGCAAGCTTCTCACCCAAGGACGGATCACCTTTCGGCAGTGGCACGGACGATGTTGCTGCAGTTTTCTTTGCGCGTTGAGAGACGGCGGGCGTAATAGGTTGCTTCGTTTTTGTCAGGACAGTTGAGCCTGGGGCAACCTTGCAGCGTTGCACGCGTAACTTGCGCTTGGCGAACTTAAGCTTTGAAGGTTCCAGCCCGAGAATCTCGTCCACGCACTCGCGGTCCTGTAAAGAAGTAAGGATAATAAATCGCACAATTTCCTTTGCACCGGAAAGAACGTTGAAGTAATACTTGCCAGGAATCTGACATATGCAAACCCCTTGCCGAGCTGCGAATCACGATCACGAACGATCCGCACGCTGCGAACCCATCGGATGTGTTTCTCTTGAATGCCAGCCCCTTCATTATTATCAATGTTATCTTTGGCCACTCCGACTCCTCTTTCCTCAGGAGGCGGCGGCCCTCGCTCCTGACTGATGACGCCCTCAAACCATACGCGCAACTCTTCCTCCTTGGCAGCAAAGTCGAGGTTACCTACGAACAACGTCACCCGGGGATCACCGAACTTCCCCAAATCGTCGCCGACACTCGACCCATCATCAGTACCTACACGCCATTGCCCGACCCGATCGACACGGATCGTCCTGTCCATGAACAGCGACCCGTCACACTTCTCAACTGCAAGTCGTGCTGCCTCGAAAGGGTGAAGCAGTAGTGCCCGGCTCGCCGTCTGCTCGAAGTCATGAGAAGCTTCGTGATATGCAAACACGATGTACGCGTTCACGGTGTCCATTTCATTATGAAATTCACCTTTGATGAAAGCAACGCGCTTTCGCTCTGCAGGGGTGAGGTATGACGCCCTTTTTGACTTGCTATGCGAATCCTCCTGCTCAAAAACTTCGTCCTCTTCTTTCCGTGATCCTTTCCTAGTAACCTTGCGATCAGTGCTCAAAGATTCGCGCCATTGCGCGGCACGATCTTCCTGGCGTTGTTGTCTGGTAGAAATAGCGTCGTCGCCCTTTTTGCTCGAAGAAGTTTTGCTATCCTCGGCGGAGAGCACAGTTGTGGCTGACGCGAACGCAACGGAGCGGAACCGGAAAGACTCGATTATGGATCCAGTAATAAGAGAAAGAAAGTGACGCTTCAATTGTTTCTGCAAGGACTGGCGACACGTCTATGTAAGCAACGACTGAGTAAACAAAGTCAGCGTTACCTTTGATTTCACGACGGCGACGGGCACATTCCCGACAAAAATCGTCCGTGCATCTCGCTGCGCAGGTGTCTCGTCCGGTGAGGTACGGAGTGCCCTTTTGCGGGTCTTGGAGCGATTGTCTCTGCGACCTGATTCGGTATGAGTTTCATGTACCGGCGGCAGCGTATGTTCTTCGTCCACTTCTGAAGAATCGGTGACAGATGCGCGAGATATACTTTTTCTCTCCGGTGTAGTGGCAGTTGTCTTAGTGGTGCGTCGGGAGAGGTACTTGTTTTCCAATGATGTGCCGTTCTGGGCGTCCTTCCCAGAAGTGCTTATTGCCTCGGCATCGGTGAATATTACTGATCGTCTCCGTTTGGGGCTACTTTGTGTGCTTGGTCCGAGAACATTAGTTGAAGTGGGTGGTTGGTCTATACCAGCCTCATTCTGCCTCTTTCGCTTCAATCCCCTTGCATGACTGGTTCTGGGTGACGACACATTCGAAGATAAGGGAGCTGATGTTTCGATGGAATTAGATGCAACAGGAGGTCTGGGCTAGAATGGAGACATGGTTAGCACTGCATGAACTGACGCGGGAATGGGACAGACAGTAGACTTACGTTGGACAAAAAGAGCGCATCAAGCTCGTCGTCGACCTGGGTTGACTTTTTGGTTTGGGGGCTACCAAGTAGCAACGAAGCAAGACTCATCTTGTCGCTGCAAAATAACGTTTCGCCAAGTGCGGATCACGCCACTCTGTCGGATGACTACTGTGGGAAATGTCGGAGTCGAAAATATACAGTAGTCACGTGGCCTGGAAAGGCCTTAAGGCTGTTCAGTGCGCTTCACTGCTGGCAGCGGTGGTCCTCTTCACGTCCACCCCACGATCATCCAATCTAATACCCATGCGTTTCCTGCAGCAACTTGTTGTCGTTGCGACTGCACTGACCAAGGCGTGGCGGATGAACGCACAAGTGGTAAGCCAGCCAATCAACTGGGAACCATTTGATGATGGATCATGTGTAACCAGACAACGAGTGCTTTGTGTGTTACAGACTCATGGGTATGCATCCTTCTATATTGAGCATGATCTGCCACTAATAGGCAGCGCATGTATGATTGTGTCAGACTGCCAATCAAGAAGGCACTAGTCCTTGTTTAGGTGCGTACTTTCGCTCATATTGACATTGGCAGAGGATAACCCATTGACGTGTTGCCTAGTCGCCGCTGCACTGCAAGGTGCATGCAACGCTGGCAGTACGTGCACACTCCCATTGTACATACAGCTCATGCTTACATATCTGCACCTTCCAGAGTGGAACATTAGTCCGCTCCCGCAAGGTTCACAGTACAGCGGGCCTCTTGCGGGCCAATCAAACAAGTGCCAGTGCAGCACTGTTGCATTCTCTATGGTCTCCGCGTGCGGTGCATGTCAGGCAGGTAGCATCGCAACGTGCGTATGACTTTCACCTGCGTAGGGTCTTGAAAGTCGCGTGCTGATTGACTGCTTTGATATAGATGGAGCAGCTGGAAGACAAACTGTTCGTCGAATGATATATCCGTTGCCTCGTGCGTACAAAGTGGTTTCCTCATCCTTGATGCTCACGCATCGTGTGCCTCGGCTGTCAGATTCCCCATCACTATCCCGGCAGGCATTTCCGTTCCTGCTTGGGCATACCTCAACATAACAGTACGAACCATTTTTATCTTCCTTTCCCGCAAGTAACTCACATTGCCTGTTTACAGACCAAAGGCATTTGGGATCCAACCGATGCGCTGAATAGTCACAACTCTAACGCTCCCGACTCCTCTGCGGTTTCTGCCACTGTGACTGCAACCGCGACCGTTGCAGTTAGTTCTTCCCTTAGCGGCACGGGCGTCCCAGCTTCCACCTCTAATACCAGCTCCTCAAGTTCTAGCACCAACGCGGGCGCAATCGCTGGCGGCGTTGTCGGTGGCGTTGTCGGGCTTGCCCTCGTCGGGCTCGGTGCTTTCCTTCTCTTGCGCCGCCGCAGACGCGCCGCAACCGCGCCGGCAAGTGCACAGTTTGCAGGGAACAGTGTAGGAATGGAAAAATCGAATTTGACAGGGCCTTCGCCTTCGCTTGGTGGGTTCCAGAGTCCGGCCCTGCCGATGCAGTCGGAGCCGCTGAAGCTTTATGTACGTGATGAAATCTCGCTATACTTTGCATGGCAAAAATGCGTTCCAGCTGTTTGTTGACACATACATCATACAGGACCCCTCCGATCCTTCCACGTTCCCGGCTTCGCCCGCGCCTTCATTGCCGGGGTATCCCACCTCGACCAGCCCAGTGCCCTCTGCACCATACAGCCAAACCTCTGGACCGTACAGTAACATCTCTGGACCGCTGAGTCCGAGCGCGACGTATAGTCAAGCCTCCGCAAATGGACATAGGCCTCAGATGAGCCAGGCAAGCCAGGGGTACAGTGGGGTACCGGAGCTCTGAGTATGACTGACAATGGCTCATGCTGGTATGGATTCTTACTGACGCTTATTTGTTATGGACGAATCACCCGAGACCACCTGATCGTTTTTCTGTTCCGCTTTGTATTCTTCACACCATGCTACAGTCCACCCTGCGTGTCTATCCGTTCTTACCTTCGACACGTTTGCTGTGTGTTACTAGGGCTAGGGATGACGATATCTACAAGAACGACCTTATCTTACCGTTCTGGACATTTATAATGATGCAAAGTCACAGAAATGGAATATATGATATAATCACTTGTGATGCGAACATGTGGCATTCACAGCTACAGTCACTGAGTTCGTCCGTTTGTCAAGATCCTATATGCCTCGCATAGTACCACGTCAAACCCGTCATGTCTTAATTGCAAGATGTGCATGTGTGTATGTAAGGATCGAGCTATTGGGGGCTAGCTAAGTGGCATCTCTTGAAGCAATCAAATAAAAGCTGATGTCTCTGGCATGAAATACAAAATACAACCGAAACTCACAATATATCAGTACAGATTCAGATCCAGCACTGTCAATAGCTATCTTAGTCCTAGCTCAACCCAAGTATACATCATTCTGTGGACAATACACTGAGGTACTTCTCGATAGCATCCATCTCCTCTAGACTCTGCCATTATCACCGATATATCAGATATGTCCCAGACAGACAACCTGAAGTGACTGACCTCAAAAGCCTTGTCTAGCACTCTATGGCTAACGAGAGACCTTGCAATCTGCAATTCGTAACTCAGCCATTCTGAATATGCTGTGCAGGCGCAGACACCAGTTCGCCAGTGATGTGGCTTGTGATGGGGGTATTTCCAACAGGCAATGCACCCCGCGGTTTCAGCGTTGGAGCAAACCATCAAGAGGAGTGTCGCAGCGGCCTTTACTGCGCATGGCTGTTGTGTGGCCTTGTCTGCACTGTTCAAGAGTTTTACCAGTTTCTTGATTGGCAACAATTTGCGAAGCATTTTCCTTGGGTTCAATTGCGCAAGGAACGTGGCTAGGAACAATACTGAATCCTTTTCGTACCTCTATAACATACATCAGTATCACTCATGCTGTGATTATGCCGGGTGGGAGCATAGGCGCACCTCGCGAGACGAATTCTCGATGCATAAACGGACGAAGGAGCGCAGCTTGCCGTGTATGAAGCTCAGGCCCGCAGACCTAAGAGACTGCCAGGCGGTCACCCACGAACAGTCCAGTGCTCCTTTCATCGATGGCCGAAAATAGTCCAAAAGAAAGTTCATACGTTTGGCTATAACACATGCCGAATCCTTCGTTCCTGCGTGGCTATGCAATATAGCATCTACCAGAGTCCCGAGGGCTCGCTGTGCCTTCTGCGCAGCAGATGGAAGTGCCTGAAGGTAAAAAACAAACTTCAGAATAGGAGTCACACGTGCGGAGAACGAGTCCTCCGTCTACTGGGAAGGTCAGTTCGTTGACCGCTAGTGAACGTTGCCCTGCATACCAGTTTAGCGATTTCTTTGAACTCTCGTCGAATCCTCATCACCAAAGTTTGCGAAATGAAGTCGTTCCATTTAACGACCGAAGTTGTTCCGAGTCCGCCTGGTATAAAAATTTCCCCATGCCAGAGGCTGAAAGCACCTGAAAGCATCTGCATAACTGCTGCTGAGTCACCTGTAGACATTACTTGTTCGAATGCATTCTCTACGAATAGAAGAATGTTAGTGCTAGAAAGCTTAAAAGGCATCGGTGTGAAGTGGGACAATCGGTCAACAATGTCAAGGGTGCGCTGTGGTCCGGGAGGAAAATCTAAGAGGCTTGATCTCGACCCTAAATGAATGGGGGTTGGGGCGTGTATATGACTTCGTTCCTCGTCATCCTTAGAGCTTGCGGCGCCAGAACTCGGAGCGCTGGAGAACAAAGAATCGCCCTGCACTGTCAGTGAGACTTGAAATAATGGTGCAAGGGAATTGTTTTTGGAATTCAAGCTGCAATAATCTGCATGTGAAAACAAGGAAGAAGGGTGCTGGCTAGAAAGCTCAGAGCAGAGGTAGGTTGTCCTGAGGCCATGGGTTATGGCCGATACGTCAGTCTCTGAAACATCAAGGTTTTTTATTGGCGTTGCCTGACGAGCAGTAGTAGCTGAGAAGTTATGTTCGAGCAGAGGTGAGATACTGAGCGGCCTAAATGATTGGCACCGGAAGGATGCGTTTTTCGAACGGGGTACAGAGGTGGCTATGTCAGACGATTCCGAACAAGACGTTGTGTCGTCAAGCGAAGTCTCCGGAGTAGAACTGGAGGGTTCCATTACATAAATGGTTTCTTCATTTTGTCTCTGGTCATTGTTGCCTTGCTCTCTAGAGTCGAAGATAGCTTTTTCCAGTCCTTTCCAAGTCAACTCATCATCATCGAGTGGAATGTGTAACTTCTCCGCAGCTGGAAGAGGCAGGGAAATGTCAACCATTGGGGAAGAGGCGCGCCTGGCGCTATACATGAGAAAGCTCGGAGCTGGCAAGAAGCTCGGCGAGGGAGCGCAGAGCCAAGACGGACCGCTAGACGACAGAGAGATAGACATATCTGTGACAAACAAAGAATATCGATGAGAGCTGATTCGCACGGGAACACTTTATTACACACCTTCACAGGAACCGTCATCGGGTTCATTGGAAGACGCAGCTTTTGGGGATGGGATGGACGCAACAGGCAAAGAACTCGAGGGCAGAAGTAGAGCCTGTGTTCTGACTTCAGAACCAGCAGCAGATGCTCGGAAAATCGCAGACATTTGGCGTAGAGGGACCCTATCCCTGGAGAATCCTGTAGGGTTTACTTGTGGAGTATCAAACTCACTATGCTGCAGAGAGTGGGGTTTGCAGTCACCGGCTTCTACATCTTCTGAAAACTCCCATGAATCTACACGGGCGCGCCGAGCTCGTGGAAGAGGAGACATGTTTGATGGCCCAATACATACAGCGGACGATTGGCTATACCTTGAATCGCCAAAGGCATGCAAAGATGAATATTTGACCGGGTACGCAAAATCATGAGGGTCATCGGACACATTGCAGCGATCTGGTTCACGTTTGCCGCTGATTTGCTGAGGTAAATATCCTGGTGAATATTTCATGAATCTAGGTTGGGGGGGTATATTTTTTGTGAAAGTTCCTTCCGAACACTTCCGTTCACGATCCTTGTCCGAGAGATTAGGAAAGCATGCTTTTCCGAGAAACTGGATTATGGTCAAGTGGCGGGTGGCGGGTGGGAAATCAGTCGTGTGGCCCGGGCGAGACATAATAGTAACGCACCTTGGCATAGGAACGGAGGATTTCTTCAAATGCGTCCAAATATTGGGCAATGCTTGGATGATGAAGTGATTGGATATTGGCAATAGCATCACATGTCAAAGTTTGCAGCATGTACAACGCCAATGCATCGGTATCCGTATCAACCTTGAAGGCTTCCACAAGGTCGACAGAAGAAGGTTCGTTTATAAGTTTGTGAGAGAGAATGTTGCCCTGTCTATTCATTTGCTTTGTGGATCGCTGCCAACCAGGGTCGCCAGTGGCGGCGTGAGTGGCGAAGCTAGCGGAAGTCATGATACCAGATACTACAAGCTGCAGAGAGCAATTTATCCAAGAAGGTAAAGATCCTGATGCGAGATGGCCCGTGTGATAGGGTGTACCGGTCAAGATGAGGTCAATTGGTGGAGCCAAGAACGATACAACTAGTGTTGTGCCATCCGGGAAACTCCGAGGATACAAGCTGACGCGTCTCTGTCGCGTCTTCATTTCACTGTGTGCACCATGAGCGACGACATCGTTCTACCCATTCCGAACCTTGAGCTGCCCCAATTCGCCTTCATTCTCTCTACTCCCTCCTTAACGCATCTTCATGACCATGCTCGTACAGAGCTGCTCAAAGGTATTCAGAAAGATCGTGTGTTCATTTGTTCCCTTTACTATCATCGGTCCTTGACAACTACTTGTGTTATCATGCAGAAATGGCACCTTATTACCGTTATATAACTTCCACTCATGAGCCGTCCACGTCCATGTCGCTGCCCACCAACACCACAGCGCCACTGTTATTCGATGCTCGTTTGCACGAGGAAATGGCCTCGCAGAATAAGGAAGAGCTTGAAAAGCTTGACGCTCGCCTGGCAGAGGCTGAAAAAACCGAAGGCGAGAGCGAGATTGCGGATGCACTCAGAGCTAAGGCGACATTCCTGACTAAAATTGGGGACAAGGTGTGGCGGCATCCATGGCATGCCTTTTATCCCCCCGAATTTTGTCTTATACATTATGCATCTGTAACAAGGAGAATGCGTTGTCGGCTCTCACTCTCGCTCTCGATAAGACGCCGGGTTTAGGGTCGAAGATCGACCTTGTCTTAACCCTAGTGCGGGTGGGCTTCTTTTTCTCGAACGAGCAGATCATCCAAGAGAATCTTACCAAGGCTGACGAGTAATAACGCTTTTATTTTCCTATCTCCCTACAGTCTGACACTGTTCTCCATAGGCTCATTGAGAAAGGCGGAGATTGGGATCGTCGCAATAGGCTAAAGGTATATCAAGCTCTACACACGTTATCCATTCGGTACGCTGCTGTTCGACTGTGTCTTCCCACATGGGATTGATTTGCGGATTTTCTCGTGTTTGCTCTCCGGACACTATATTATAGACAATTTCATCGTGCCACGCCTCTCCTCCTGGATTCATTGTCGACATTTACCGCCACAGAACTCTTATCCTATGATAAGCTTGTCTTGTACGCGGTTGTTGCTGGAACCTTGTCTCTTGGAAGGGTTGAAATGAAGAAAAAGGTATGTCGACTTCTGTAATCCTGTCCTAGTTGCGGATATTTGGTTCTTCTGTCTTAGGGGTTTCGTCCATTTGTCTTACTACAGCTCACAGCATCCCACTCATAGATTCTCCAGTCTCCCGAAGTGAATTCGGTGCTGCATGAAATTAAAGACTTGTCAGACTTCACAAAATCGTTGTACGAGTGCCACTATGACAAATTCTTCATTACCCTGGGTGAGCTGGTGGTATTCCATGCAAGCATCCCATGACCATTCCTCATGCCAATTACCAGCTTCGCTCGAGCAAGCCCACCTGCTACCTTCCCAGATTCTCCGTCCACACGCTCGGTGGTACGTACGAGAGATGCGGATCCGTGCATATGCACAGCTTTTGGAAAGCTACAGCTCTTTGACATTGAAGAGTATGAGCGCTGCGTTTGGCGTGAAGGAAGCGTTTGTCGACAAGTGCGTATATACTCGACTGAGAATGGCATGTAAGCTGAAGTTGATCCCGTTGTCTTGCACAGTGATCTATCACATTTCATTTCGTCCGGACGGCTCAACTGTTCGATTGACCAGGTGCACGGGATTGTAGAGACAACACGCGCCTCCACGAAAGCGGCGCAATACGAGACGGTGATCAAGCGCGGTGATGTATTATTAGGGAGTTTGCAAAGGTTGAGTAAGGTGTTATATTAGAGTATTAGCTCGTTCCTCGTTAGCACTACATAGGAGCATCTCAGCCCCCGGCACAACTGAACCTTTGATTGGTTGTTTTGTTAGGAAGCAAAAGAACACCAGGAGCCCAGCTTGTTAGAAATCACCGGCATGGTTTTATCTAGCCACATCATGATATGGTAATTCTGTTAGATGCTATGTTACGGTTTATGTACAACTGCAATTAATTGTCCCTTGCACCAAACGTTGAATATTCTTGCTTAGATAGGATCACATGAAACCTTTGCTCTCTCCGCTACCAATAGTTCATTCAAGCACCTCACGACTCTCCCGACGCCTTCTTTGACTGCGTGGCGATCTCGGTCTACGACCTTGTAGAGCACCTTTTTGTCGAAATGGTCTGTGTGCCAGCGGAGAAGAGCGGTATGAATACGGCGTGTTCGTGATTTCGTCTGCGAGTGCTCTGGCGAGAGGATGAATTGCGAAATTAGATGTGATGCGAGGGATTCGGGAAGCGTGACTGCGGTGGCTACTGGCCATGGGATGGATTGAAATGTCAATCCAGACGACACGGTTGGTAAGTTCTGCCATCGTTCTTCATATCGGACCCATGCCTTCGCAATAGTGGAGCGTCGTGCCAAAGACTGTTCTTGTTCTTGAGCTCTGCGTAGACGTTCTTCAAATAGGTGTCGCCATTCCTCAGCTCGGCGTCGCTCTTCTTCCTGTCGTGCCTCTTCATCTTCTCGAAATCTCGCAAGCTCTTCCTCCCAATACCTGAGCTCTTCTTCGCGTCGCCTCAATAACTCCTCCAATCGCCTGCAACTCTCCTGCAGTCTTCGTTTCGTTGCATCCAACTCGTGTTTAAGCGAATGCCGATTACTCTTGGCGATATAGGACATGTGCTTGAAACAATCTCTGGATAACCGAGATCTGCTTCGCATAACAGTGAGGCTGTATACCTGAACATCTCAGATGAGAGTACCTCTGATACTTTGAACAAATGGTCCCTGGAGGTGATGGTGGACGTTGTGAAGCGGTCTAGTTCGTCACCCCCACGTGTTGCGTGGATTCTTACGTTGGACACCGTGTCACACCCAGGGAATGAAATCACACCCCACTCCGTCACCATGAATGTGAGTTGTTTGGGAGTTATCTGGGAAGTCAAGTTTCCTTCACGGTACAGCTGTACTGACGGTCTGCTCCTCTTCGCGCTCAGTTCAACCCCTGGCATGCACGTCCTAATGATGCTCCAACGCAGGCGATTGAAAATCCGAATCCGCCCAACTACTGATTTCCCAGAGCTCGAGATAGTCCGGGTAGATACTAGAGGATATCACGCACTGTATGGGTGAGCTGATGGTCTAACATCCGGCGAGGCCTCCGGTAGGCCTATATATTTTCCTGTCCCGTTGTCTTGGTGGGAAAGCGATCAGAAAATCGGCAGGTGGCGAGGGACTTCGTGGCAGTTGGGTCCCAGGTCGAACCGCAGTTTGCAGATAGTAAGTCTTTCTATACGTTCTGATCTCTACATTCGTGTGATTTCATTGCAGTTATTCTTAGTAGTACCGGCAAGCAAATTTTCTATAGCTGCTTGGTTAGAAACCCTCAAACCGTCAACCCTGTCGAGTTGAGTCCGGGACAACACTATCTTGAAACGACTGGCAAGTAACCTTGAAATCATTGTCTGGGTCTAAATCGTGCTCGCGATGTTGGCATGTGCGATTTTGACTTTCCTTTTAGTATAATTTACATCCATTCCACCATCGATTA
>QFFB01024229.1:0-10767 GCA_003316465.1 Ramaria cf. rubripermanens | reverse complement strand
GGCTAACATTGCCGTGGGAGTATTAGGCGGGTGTGATTGGCGCTTGGACGGTAAGTTTCGTATTTATTCACTTATTTACGTAAGCAAAGTATCAGTGACTCAAACACCCTAGCCTGCGTCTAATTCACATTTGCCCTACGTTGGCTGCTTTCCATGTCTACACCCGTGGATGTTCACGACAGATATAATCTCATCACGCGTCGCCTTCAAGAGGTGCTTGGAGGAGACACTATCCAAAACTTGCTGAATGATGGCAAGACACCGAGGTGCTACTGGGGTACGGTGCCAGTGTCTGCTTAGATGCCTTTGATTTAACAATGTTATGGGATATGGCAGGAACGGCACCTACTGGAAGACGTGAGTTCGGTCATTTTTGTTGTCATACAGATGGGTCACCCTGGTTTTTGACCAGCGCACATTGGCTATTTTGTGCCATTGACTAAGATCGCGGACTTCTTGCGTGCAGACGTCGAGGTTTCTCAGTTTCCCCAGCGCTTTTGTAGTCTCTCACTATTTTCCCCCTCGTAGGTGACTATTCTGTTGGCAGGTACGCTCACATGATTCCGCGTTGTGTATTCCCATGACTTGAGCCTTCGGGCAATGTCAGATGTTCATGCCTTCTTGGACAACCTTAAGGCGCCCTTGGCTCTGGTTGAACATCGCACACGGTACTATGAACATTGTCTCCGCGCTGTCTTCACTTCGCTTTCCATCCCTGTCTCCAAACTTCGCTTCGTGCAAGGGTCAAGTTACCAGCTTTCCCGTGAGTACAATATGGACAACTACAAACTTTGCGCTATCGTCACCGAGCATGATGCGAAGAAGGCCGGTGCCGAGGTAGTGAAACAGGTTGAAAGTCCACTATTAAGTGGTCTACTCTACCCTGGTCTACAAGCTCTTGATGAGCAGTACCTAGACGTCGACTTTCAATTCGGAGGTGTGGATCAGGTGTGTCTTTTTTTAAGTCAGGTTTTCTCCGATAACATATCACAACCTACAGCGCAAAATCTTTACCTTCGCCGAGCTTTACCTCCCGCGTCTCGGATATCGTAAACGGGCCCACCTGATGAATGCCATGGTCCCGGGTCTCCAAGGATCTAAAATGTCGTCATCTGACCCCAATTCAAAGATTGACTTCCTAGACCCGCCAGCCGTTGTGCGCCAAAAACTCAAAAAAGCCTTCTGTGAGCCTGGAAATGTCACCGAGAATGGCGTACTAGCTTTTGTAGAGGCGGTGTTGATTCCTATTAGCGAGCTGCGATTGGAGCGTATGCGGGAAAGTCAGGGGCAGTATGACGGGCCACGGCCATTCGCAACACCGGATGCGCCAGAAAACACCGTCTTTAGCATCCCAAGGGATGAGAAGCATGGCGGCCCAACACACTACCGGACGTATAACGAACTAAAGACGGCCTTTGCTGCTGAGGAAGTGCACCCTGGTGACTTGAAGAAGGCCGTAGCGGATGGGATCGTGGAGCTATTGGAGCCTGTGCAGAAAACTTTCCAGCAGAGTGAGGAGTGGCGGGAGGTAGCCGAACTGGCATATCCACCTGAAGTCAAAGAAGTGAAGAAAAAAAAGGTCCGCACTGCTTACTCAAGTGTTTAGGTGTCAATCAACATGACGTCTTGTACAGGAAAAGGTGTACACCCCGCCACCCCCTGGCAAAGGAAAGAATACCAGACCAAATCCGCCTGTAGATACAACAGAGCTGAATGGTCACGCAGAACCCTCGGGGTCTATACCACCGGCGATGACTGCGTCTTTATGATAGAACCCACTATACCCTAGCTATCCCTTCAGCCATATATTTGTACACTTCATGGAAGAATAATTAACACATGTTTAGGGTTGGTATTGTACGTAGATGTGCATTAATCCATCGATAGAACTCATGGCGTATAGATTGTCCTTGTCTTACAAGTGCTCAGACACCCTTAGCCTTATCCGATTCCCAGCTTGTTCGGCCCCTTTCTACTTTGGTAAACCCAGCCGCCTCCTCCGTTCCTTCCTTACGCACGTTCATGAAAGCCTGAATAAATTCCGTAGGTGTTAGCCTTATTGCATCGGTGGGCGGACTGGATAGAACCCGTACATCACCCATGATTTGCAGCGCGACAGCACGCAGATGAAGCTTTTCTCTCGACACCGGGGCTTGACCCACCGGATACGGGTGCTTTTGGGACGACCGAGGAGGAGGGGTGGGATCAGGCGACAACACGCGATCGCAGGTCTCGCGTAGGACCGATTCAATCTCAAGCTTGGTCCCCTGAAGTGATATATTTATTAGCGAGGGGGGTGCCCATCTTGAAATAGGAAGAGGGAGAACGTTACCTTGAATAACGCCTGGATACCCTGTACAATGACGGAAAATAAGTAAGCATTCCGGCGGAGAAATAGCAAGATTAATTTACTTACTTTCTCCGCAGCCGCTTCCTCCAACTTTCGCTTTTCATCAGGACTTAGAGAGCCTAACTTTTCCGCCGCAGCCATCTGGTCAAATGTCTGTTTAAGCTCGACCGCCGCCTTGATGGTTGATACACTGGACACCACGTCAATGCAGTCAGAGATAGAGCAACATATGCTTACGTTTCGCTGAAAACATGATACTTTCCTTGGACATTATGGAGCCAGCCACCAACGCCAAGGAAAGTCTTGCTTGACGCCAAATGATGCCTACACGGAAACCCGTTCGGTATGGCATAAGAAAGAAATGGGAATTTTTAGACGTACCGCGCCTTTGAGACATACACAAACCCGATGGTGTGTAATAACTCTGCCCCATATGATTCGTGTTTAAGTTGCCTAAATGGATGGAACGTCATACAAATGGAAAAAGGTATGCTAAAAGACCCACTCTGCATCCAGCTCGCATATGGTGCGCCAGCTCTTAGTCACGTCCATGTCGTCAATACCAGTAGCTGACTCGGTGAAAATGCTCAATTTTCGTTCGAGCTCTTCTACAAGCTTTCTGATGCGTTCTTCTCGGGCCGCTGCCCTCTATAAGATAATACCCGTGTAATCAATAATACTACATTTGTAGACGGTGCGTACCTCTAAAGCTTCCTGCTTGCTTTTCTCGTCTTTCTTTGCTTTCTCCTCGGGTGCCATGTCCTTCTCGCTTTTTACCTTCTTTGTCCCTGCCTCATCCGTGTCATTTTCCTGCAAGGCGGTCTTCATATCACGACCGAGAGAAATATTTCCTATAATTGGAACGAATTTTTCTCCGCCGAATAGTTGACTGAAAAACTCCTCCGGATCCATAAAGCCAGACTTTGGTTGAGATTCACGGGAGCCGAATTCATTATATTTCTTCCGTAAGTCAGGGTCGGAGAGTGTCTGGTAAAAGGATCAGATCAAGCTCAAGTCCGGAAAACATGCTGAACATACTTGATATGCCATGCTGATTTGTTTAAACTTGAAGGTCATGAAGTACAATATTAGAAGTTTCATGGTGAGACCAGATGTGAATTCACCGTCTCCTCCGCGTTTGGATCATCTCTGTTCTTATCAGGATGATGCTTTATTGCAAGTCGACCTGACTCCCGCATCTATCAAGACATCGCTCCAGCTGCCCCAACCGTATAAAGACCAACGCACGATAGGCCTTCTTAATCTCCTCTGTTGTTGCATCGATTCCAACTCCCAGAATCTCATAGTAGGCTGTCTCGATCGGTCGCTCTTGGGTGCCAATTGTTCGTCCTTGCTTCCTTTGTCTGTCTGGCCTGGGCGCAGAGTTATCTGAGCCTTGGGTGGCAGCCACTCCAGCCTTATGTGTAATTATCGAGCCACATTGGAAGCATCGAATGCGGAGGGCTGTGTTAGGAGATGGAATCGGAGAGGGGATGGGAAATTCCAGCTGAACTGAGCATTGAGGACATGTCGTCTGCGTGTGTGGAAATATAGCGCGAGAAGGTAAGACACCGTACGCGTTTGCCATTGAATGAAAGCTGGAGGGCTGAAGTGTGACAAAAGTGACCCCTGGCTAGTGGCTTTCGGAGTTTGCTCGTTTCTCTTGTACGAGTACGTAGGAAATGGCCGTGGCAACACGGCCTTATTTATTTCTCCTCCATGACTAGTTGGCTTTTCGGACCTCACTTGAGGCTTCAGTCGCAATTCCTAGTCAACAATTGACTCTCCATCAACTCTCCAGCGCTGCAAACTTCCACGAATTGTCCACGCGCGAACCGTATCTTCACCTTGTAAGTTAGTCAGCCCTACAGTACCATACTTCAATCGCCTCAACTCTCAGATTGATAGGAGCTTCGAAGTTGATGGCAAAGGGCCTTGTTAACTGTCACATTTGGCCTCAGAAAACGGGCACGAGAACGCTAGTGTGCACTTGTCAGCATAGGTTAGGCGTGCTAGCTGTGAGACTTGCGCCGAAAATACTAGCTCGACAATGGTTCAGAAGTGAGAACGAGACATTTCGTCTGGCCATCTGTGGCGTCTCGAATTTCATCGTACCATTGTTACATACAGTAACTTCTAGCATCCTCGTCTAGCTGAAACACTCTGACTGATTGCTGCATTTTCTTTATACGCATCTACATATCTGTAGTCTTCCTCCTCAAAACACCAAACATTTACCATACAAAGTATTGAAGAGCGTCGGATATCTGCGTTTGCCCCTATCCGGTGGCCTGTGCTATGGACTGAATGCGCCTCACATGCATGGCCTTTCACCTGGTGCATGTTTGGAATATAGAAAGCCAAAGGCTCAGTTGGATATCACCATTGTGACCAAGGGAAACGCTCATTTTGGGCTAAATGTGCCGTTGTAAGTTACCCACCCTCGACCGAAATAATCGTTCTAATTTCAGGTGGGGCTGTCAGTTTACCATCATTCAGGTACGAGGGAACCGCATTTACTGCTTTCAGAGCCCGTTTAAACTGAGAATAACCCAAGGATTCTTACACGGCGAGCCCAAGATTGGATTGTCATTGGAATGGTTATCCGAATCCCATAACATTGGATATTTGCGATGAGAGGCGAAACATCATGTTTGGCCGCAATGGTTGAAATACGGTCTTACGAGACTTCACATGTGAGGGTCGAATCCTGAGGACCCGGTGGGGAGACGCGCCTGCCTACTAAGTAGCTCTAGGTGATCACGTGAGTCAGGCTACGCGAGGCCTCCGTTACCTTGAGTCGCCTCGCGCCGACTCACGGCTTCACGTCTTCAAAAACAACCATTTGAGCACCTGATAGGGTCTGTGTCACGCTCTCAGGTCTGTCCGGACTTCGGCCCTCGCCTCAATGTCAACCCAATGTCCAAGTCTCGCCCTTCTCTGTCGCATTGGCCTGTACATAAAGACAGTCGCATACACCCTGTTGTACACCCACATCCTGGCACCCCAAATCAAGTTATGGCAAGCAATGGAAAATCCCCTCAGACTTCGTTTAAGGAGGAAATCAAACATGTGGAATTGCCAGAATCTCACACTGTGCACACGGACATGGACAAGCTAACCGTCCATTACACTCTCTATCCCAACAAATGGGCACGCTGGCGGAGGACGATCCGAGAACCTGCTGCCGAGTTCTTGGGTACTATGGTTTTGATACTTTTCGGAGACGGAGTTGTCTGCCAAGTGAGACCAACTTCGCGAGTACCAGCAGGCTATATGATAAAACACCTTGAATTAGGTAGTATTGGGTTCGAACCCAGTAGTAGCGTCGACTCCGAAGGGAGTACGGCATATCTATTTTTCGCAGGATCTTTCTGATTTTCCTGTGGTTATTCAAGGATTATCTTTCAATTTCCTTCGGTTGGGCCGTCGGCGTCGCACTCGGGGTATGGGTGTCCGGTGGTATATCCGGTGGACACATTAATCCTGCAGTACGCTCATTGCTTACTATGTCAAACGGGAGATTATGATAAAAATCTAATAGGTCACGCTTTCCCTCGCCGTATTCCGTCGCTTTCCCTGGAAGAAGGTTCCCATATATATGTTCGCGCAACTTATGGGAGCCTTCTGCGGTGCCGCCTGTGTCTATGCCAACTATTTCCACGCAATTGACATAGTCGAGGGTGGGCGAGGCATTCGTACTGTTCCTGGTACAGCGAGCCTTTTTGCCACATATGCCGTAAGAATATATAGCTAGATGAAGATTTGCTTAACGTGCTGTCCAGTTCCCTTACATGACTTCGGGTTAGTCGTTTTGCTCAACTGGACAGCCTTGATCTATTGAAGTGAAAACATTCGTGCTCCAGTGTCTTGTTTCTTTGACGAGTTTCTCGGCACTGCGATCCTCCTCATTGTGATCCTCGCCGCCATAGATAAAGTATGCGACGTCACAACTCTTTATCCTCACTTACAGCCTGAAATATGTTATTCTCACAGGGAAATTTGTCGCCACCCCAATACATGCTTCCTCTTGTCTTGTTTGTCACTGTTCTCGGGATTGGCATATGCTTTGGCATGCAGACAGGTGCACTTTTCACCAGCATACATATAAGGACTACATGAATTGATCGCCTCTACCTATATCGCAGGCTACGCCATCAATCCCGCCCGTGATCTCGGTCCAAGACTCTTGACGGCCATGGTAGGCTATGGTGGACATGGTACGTGTCCTCGTGGAGAAACGCATTGGCAGATTTTCACCTGAGTTCATCAGTGTTCACGTTCCGCAGCCAGTACTGGCTCTGGTGCACAATCGTACGTTTGTCTCCTAACTTGCCGTGATGACTATGTTCAGTGTCTGTTATGGACGTACAGCTTGGCCCGTTCTCCGGCGCACTCGTTGGGTCATTGGTTTATGATGCTTTCGTCTTCGTCGGTTCGGAGAGTATACTGAACATCCCCAACGCGTCTGCGCGAGCGCATCATCACGATAGAGCCCATAGGGGTGCACACGAAACACTACCGACTGGAATCGATGCCGTCTAATTTCTTGCGCTTACGCCTGTGGGTTTTCCAGTTCCTCTCCCTTTCCTTCCCTTTGCATTTCTCGTATTTGTCGTCGTGGTTCCCTCCTTTAATGCTGGTGGCCTGTGTGATATTACAGTAACTTCGAACCATGCACATTGACCTATATCTTGTGCCCGTGGGTGTCATCGTGCGGTTGTGTCTCCAAACAGCCTTTGAAGAACGGCGAGTCGGAGAGACGCGATAATACCCAGTTTATATCAACGTTCTAAAACCCATCGTCAGGCAAGATGTTTAAGAGGGATTAATTGTATTAGCGGATCAATATCGCTGACATGCTTACTTCCGCCGAGACTTAAGGGAAACGCAAACACGCTTCTCCCACACTCCGTGAGGCGAACGTTAAATCTCTGAATCTCTGACACAGTGAAACCAAAAGGGACAGAAGCGGGGGTGGAACAGTTATAGTACAGATCGGAACACTCAAATGGTTACAGCACTCTTTTTATCTTTTCCATCAAATAATCCCAAATGCTCGCTCTTATACCCTCATCTTGAAGAGCCGGATTCGCCGCGATTTCATCCGCATTCTCGTTCCAAAAGCGCACACTGGAAGTAGCAGCCCGCCCCACAGGGTTTGCGAGGAGATAGAAAGGGACTTCGGCATAGGATGCTGGAGTTTGGCCAAGGACGGTGATGGCCACTTTGGATATGGCGGAGAGATACCATGGAAGTGAGGAGTTCTTTGCGAAATCTGTTTTCACGGCCCCTGGGTAGACATGTGTGAACATTACGGAGGGCGTACGGCATGCAAATTCCTAAGATGGCGAAGTTAGGGTACGAGAAAGGTAGCAGAGATTGGTACCAACCTCTGTAAACGTGTCGAGAACGACAGAGTCTCGCGCGACAGATGATAGCATCCCATAGGAACCTTTCTTGTTCGCCTTCTCCATATCAAGGTCATCATAATCAACCGCAGACCATTTAATCCCTGGTCCCATGACAGACATGACACCACTCTTTATGACGGAGTCGGAGTCCACGGCAAGCTTATACGCAAGCACGAACCGCGAGAGGACCTGTACTGCAAAATGCTGCTCGATCCCCTCCGAGGTCAGTACGTATGTGCCATTTGGTGGGCCACCTGGACCGTAGTCACATCTGATATTTCTTGGGCACGAGTGGGGAGCGCACCTTGACACATGACGAGGTAGTCGATTCCGCGGGTGCCTGCACGTGTGCGAATGTCTTGAGCAACGCGCTTGGTCTCTGCGAGAAGGCTCAAGTCCGCCTTTACAAAGAGGTGTTCTGGGTTGGACTTGATCTTGTTCTCCTTGGAGATCTCTCTGAGTCGTGCCAAAACGGCGTTTGCTGCATAGCGGCATAATAAGGTCCCGCAGGCATGCAGAGAAGACGCAGATGCGTACCTTTCGACTCGTTGCGGCCAACAATCCAAACCTCTGCACCAGCCTGGGCAAAGCGATATGCGATGCCTTCCCCAATGCCTTGTGTGCCCCCTGCGACAACCACGCGCTCGCCCGGGATGATTATAGACGCGTTGCTTTTAGTGACTACGGAGCGTTTCATGAGATGCAGTGTAGAAATTGAGCCTTCGGGAAGAGTTTATAACAGTTCTTATCTAGGTTGAGCGTCATATTGGCGGCATTGGAACCAGATATGCGTCATCCTGCGTTGCCGCGAGACATGACGAGTACTTCTAGCTGCAGTGCCGCTGCTCGTGACCAGTCTTCTAGTAAACATTGTATAACAAACGCGGGGTTCGCACGATAGGTAGGGCTCTGCCGGCCGGAATGCCTGGTGCTGGTCCAGCCTGTTAGTATTAAAGATGAGTCAGCCGTGGAACCGGCACAGAGATTCGAGGACGAGCACGAACCCGGGACTACGGTGCACCGGCACGGCCCCGAGCGGCAGGTGAAGAATATTAATAATAGCATAAATATTCGTTGTAGTATAAAAGACATGAGATCCAGACCACAAGTAGAATAATATATTATATTTTTAATACTTCCTGCGTTCTACACAGCCATGAGGCCTAAACTAAGCTAGCTTTGCCCCAAAATTCACATTACCGTCCCCGGCTCACTAAAAGGAGCTAGGGGTTGTGTACCGTCTTGGATATCGTGCCTTTGCGGATTGGTGTATCCCGTCGTAACCCTATCCCTTATTTAGTAATAACCTTTGTGACCCTGCACTTTATAATACTTGCCTCTACCGTTGAATCTCTCCTTGCCTTTCCCCGTCTCACGCGTTGCTTTCTTCCGGTAATCCCCAGCTCGTCTTAGACGCTTTTCCCGCTGCTTTTTGTTCTCCCCGTAGCCCATCCCCCACCTGTACGTTTCTTTCTCTTTGCATGTTTGGTCACTTGCTGACTTGAACATCCTATGCTTTTGCATATATATGTGTTGTCCTGTTTTGTGTTGCCTCGTATTGTCTCGCAGACAATTTATCCATGCCTGTATCGTCTCCTTCTGCCTCTGCACTTGCGCGGGCAATATGTCTCCCCTTTCCTGTTTGCCTCTGTGTCAGATGATTCTATATACTCTAATCTTGTCTCATTTTCCCATGTGAATTGATTTCTCCGGTTGCCCACATTGGTCTGGCTCTATCTGCTAGGGATATGTTGTGTAAAAATTCCCTGGTTGATCACATTCTCATGGCTTTTCATGCTGATTGCAATTCGTGTTGGACCTGTCCCCCTTGATGAACTTTGCCAACAAACTGATTATCCCAATGGCTTTTCTCCTTCTGCTCCCTCTTTCGCTATTGTGTATTGCATCTGTGCTAGGTATGGTCATGATCTTTTGGCCCTTCTCTCTTCTCAGTTTCCTGTTTCTCCTTCCATGCATGCTGGACCTTGGAGATTGCCCACTTTGGCTGTCAATGCTCAAGTTCAGCACTCAAATGTGGCCCCATTTTCTGTTCTATATTTAAAGGTGTTGGCTTTGCATTTGGGTATACTTATCAAGTGGGCTGCTGTATGAGGTCCTCCCTAGCAACACTCCTGGTAGATCATTTCTGCACTTGCTGTGATTATTTGGAGGGCATTGATTCTGACAAAATTGATTCTGAGGTAACTATGCACTTTCCTGGTGTACCTGTACCTTGTTCTCAGGAAGATTAATTGAATTGTTTATTAGAAGCTGATTACACATCTGAGGTCTGTTCTGAACTAAATTGTACTGAGATCTTGTCCAACAATGTCTGTTTGAAAATGCAACGTAAGGAGCAGAGGGAACACAATCATTTCCATCTGCCAATCTGTCACTGGTTATGCTAATTGGTCTGATGTAGTTCTAGATGAAACAATTATTATTACCAAGCAGGATGTGGATCAATTTCCTCAATTTTTTATTAAATAATTAGATGCTTGGAATGTTTTCTAAAAAAACTACAAGAATAATGAATTACATGTGATTTATATTCCTAGTAACTTTTACTAACTTGTGAGTGTTTGTGTTGCTAGAGACATCTGATGCCTGAGACCAGGATGTGGATCAGGATGCTAGCAATTTTGGGTCACACTTCATCACAATCTGTAACAGGTCACATTGGTGAGTATATATTCTGGGTCTAGCCATGGATGCTGGATCAAATGCATATAACAAGATAGCAACTAAGAACAATGGTGTAGAATAGCACAGGGTAATGCATGAGTTATCAGCAACATGAACAGGCACAGAGGTGTTATGAATTCAGGATCATATGGTATTTTTCCTAGTATTTTTCCTAATTTTCCTCATTTAGTAGGATTTTTTCCATCTTTTGTTATGCTTTTGTCATGCTCATGTCACCCAGACATCAGTGATGCATCAATTCCTAATCTGATGTTTCATGGTGTTTTACCCCTGTTTGCAGATGTATAAGTAGTTAGA
>QFFB01023982.1:0-15249 GCA_003316465.1 Ramaria cf. rubripermanens | reverse complement strand
GGAACCATGGGCATAGGTGGAGGGCCTAGCATCGGCATGATGCGAGGGGGTGCTCTGAATAACGCTGGCTCTCGTGGTGTTCGTGGTGGACATGCCACCAGCGGAAGAGGGTCACACCCTCCAGGACAGTCTGGAGGACATCGAGGCGGGCGGGGAGGATGGCATAATCAAAATAATCACAACCGACGTGGTGCACCTGGGGGTGGCAGAGGCCGCGGATCTGGGTTTACACACGCAAACCATTCTCGAGACGGGGGAGTAGCTAGGTTTAATGCGCCCAGCACTTTGGCGGACAAAGAACGCTCTGGCAAGAAAGAGGAGATCAGACAGACACTGACTGATTTCAGAATTGTTGGGTTGAAGATTGAGAGTTTGAAGTGGAGATGGGGATCTTGCATTTCATCAGAAAATGTGGAGGATTCTAAACCCCCTGAATCAGTCAAGAGCGATACCGAGACAGCTACTGGTCATTCTCAGCTTGCCCTTGTAGACGGAGTAGAGGTGATCGAGTTTGGATCTGCCATCAAGGAAACAGCAGATACCTCTACTGCTCTGGAAGCTCCTGCGCTTTCACCCAAAATAGAGTCGGTTTCCAAAACTCCCGGGGAGTCTCCCAAAGACTCGCGTTCGCCACTTCCGGGACCCCCTGCACCCTCCCCCCCGCGCATTCGTATCTATTTCAACACGCCTGCGTCTCTTGATGACTCCCAGCCGAAGATTGTTAATGGCGCATCGAATGTTAGTGCAAACAGAGCCAAGCGGAAATTGTCTGTGGAAGAGGAAGAAGAAGGTCGTAGACGAAGAACTAAGCTCAACCCTACCTCAGAAGCTGAAGAGGTTTCGAGAGACACCCAATCCAAGGCAGGGGACGTAGAAAAGGACCGAGATAGTGTTGCCCCTAGCGTAGATATGAGCGCCACTGCGAGTGTGAGCGGTCGAACGGAAGATGAAAGCGACTGGTTGATGGAGGCCATAGGACGTGATGCAGAGGCAACAGAGGATGGAAATCAGGAGGAATTCACACATCGATCCACAGGTCACGACGAAGCAGTAGATGCCGAGGTTGAAGATGATCCTGATGGAGAGTTTGCTGATGCCAATCATGTTAAAGAAGATCTGGGACTTTCAATCGACACGGATACGATCTCTTTGGAAGTCCCTACCGACCTTGCAGGCACTCGGAATCAAGAGCAGACTACTCTCAGCGGTGGGCATGGAGGCAAGGAAGCCCTGGCACTTGGCACCACTTCTATCGAGCCTATCGATGATTTGTCTTCCCCACAAATTTCTACTGCTGAAGAGGGCCGTTTGTTGCCTCAAGGTGACATGACTGCAGAACCCTTGATCAAATCTGCGGATCTTCATATGGACTCTGGCCCTGAACCTGAACCGCCAGCGTCACCCGCGTCGCAAAGCACTAGTCAGCAGTCACTGTCCCAAACGCTGCATTCGTCCGGAGGTTCTTTGGCTTCCCCTCCAGATTCTCAAGCTACGACGCTAGCCGCCTCTTCTCAGATCCCCGGGCTAACCATAAACGAGACGGTATCGTCTCAGCATAGATTGCCATCTCCTAATCGCGTCTCAATTTCTTATGCGTCTGGTGCACGACGTCTGCTCATTGATGCGCAGGTTGTCGAGACATTGAAAATCTGGCGAGGACAGGGTCGCATTGAAGTTCTGCTTTCCTTGGAACGGCAGGGTGACATGGATCTCAAAGGTCTTCTTGTGAGCTCTACTAGGTTGTCGTATTTGAAGCTGTTACTGATATTTCAATAGGCAGAAACCTATTCCCAAGCAACACAATCCTATGCACGTCTACAGCAACTTCCTACAGATGATGATCTACTGCCCCCTTTGTCTCGTATAGTTACTCCATCTAAGGCGACATTGACCATCTACTTGGATAAGGATAAACCGATGACTGAGCCAAGATGGGTTAAAACCGGGGATGTAGAGGAATGGTTACGAAACACTTTTGGCATCTTCTGGGTGAGTGGCGACGATGGATGGGAAAAGCGCATTGAGGTAGTCGATCCTGATCCCGTAGGTCCCGTCACGCTTCCCCTAACATTTACTACCTATTAACCACATCGCATCAGCCGCCAACCATACATACAGTCCTCGAGAACTGGTCAAGTAGTTCATTGGTGGGCCTTGAGGCAGAGCGTCAAAGATTCGTCAAGACGCATATGTCTGAGAGTAATAATATGCTTGAAATTCTCCTTCGCCTCGTCCGAGGCGAACGTGCCACCCCCATCTCATTTTCAAATACGACCTCATCATCAAACCTACACTTATCTGGGCCACTTCTTACTGCTCTGTCACCAAATTCTCCACACGCATCTCAACAGACGCATCTGACTCTTGCTATTGTAGCAATGGTTCGCATGGCAGAGAGTTTTGCAGAACGGGTGATGCCATCCGATGAAGGGAAACGAGAAGTTGAGGAGAGAGTTGGGGAGATTATTCGATGTTTACCGCAGCATCTGCTGTACAAGAGTCTGGACGGGATCTTCCGGGAATGGAAAGACGTGAAGAAGAAAGGGGGTAGAGGCTAGCTTCATTTTGATTACATAGACCTTATTGACATGTAAAAGTGGTTGTATCGATATAGTCTCTCATCATAAATTTATAGTGCCGAGATTTGCCCGAGTTCAACATCTGACCATCGTGGCCAAACCCTATGACTTTTTGGACTCGAGAGTAATAATCCTGACGTCACTTGTTGGTCTCCAGGCCAGCATAGTGCAACGCTAATACGCATTACCAAGTTGGCCTCCCGAACTGACCAGTCTCAAACGATGCCACCGACAGCTACTAGGCCTCGAGCTAGTCAAGACGTTCTGAATGCGATTGAGGAACAGTTCACTTTGCCGGACGAAACTCTTTGTGCCATCACCAGACATTTTGTGGACGATTTCAATCTAGGTCTATCGCAATACAATGAGCCCATGGCCATGATGTGTGTCCCTTCTTCTTCTCTTCCACCATCTACCCTGAACACATGTGTAAGCCCTACGTTCGTGACGGGTGCACTTCCAGATGGCTCAGAGAAAGGGTATGCAAGATAATTGTTTATATATTTTTCTCTTCTTGACCTACTATATTTGCAGGACCTTCCTTGCGCTTGACTTAGGTGGAACGAATCTGTGAATTGTCTGCCAAGAATGTACGAAAGCATAGCTCGTTAATAATGTTACCTCTAGCCGTGTCTGCGAAGTTCATCTTAATGGCGACAAAACGTTTACCTTACGCCAGAACAAGTTTAAGGTGTCGGATGCTTTGAAAACAGGAGAAGCTGTTGTGTTATTCGGTGAGTTGTTTGCACAGACGTTTGTCTAGTAACTCACATATCTTTAACAGATTACCTGGCAGATTGTGTAGATGCTTTCCTCATTGATTACACTGGAGACTCCACGGACGATGAAGACCTCCGGCTGGGCCTCACATTCAGTTTCCCGGTGGAACAGACAGCGCTAGATAGGGGTAAAATTCTGACCTGGACGAAGGGCTTTGCTGCCAGAAACGCAATCGGGCACGATGTTGTCCAATTGCTCCAGGATGCTTTCGATCGAAAACACTTGCGTGTGAAATGCGTCGCTTTGGTCAACGATGTAAGCGAGTCCTATAGTCTTTGAGGTTCCTACAATCTACATTCATGGGACTAGACAGTAGGCGCTTTGTTGTCGCGTGCTTATACGTCGGGAGGATGCCTACTGGGTGCAATGTACGTCGCCGCCACTACGTGGGTTATGGTCGTCGCTGTACATTTCATATAGCTTCGGAACTGGCACGAACGGCGCTTACCTTGAGGACGCAGCCAAGATAACTAAGCTAGGAAACTCCATTTCCACAGTTCAAGGGGGCAAGATGGTAGTAAATACCGAATGGGGTGCCTTTGACAATCAGGTAAACACATCTTGTATTACTTGCAGCATTTCTGACTCCCGTTCTGCAGCGCCGTATTCTGCCCATCACTCCCTTTGATAACACGCTTGATCGCAAATCCATTAATCCCAGGTTCCAGGCTTTTGAGAAGTTTATCTCTGGCATGTACTTGGGGGAGATCACTCGCAACATCCTTTTACATCTTATCGATGCATTCCCGCCTGTTTTATTCAATGGTTTCTCGACCCCTCAGTTGAATGCACATTATGGATTCGATTCAGCATTGATGTCTGACGTTCAGTCCGCCAAAACGAACGGGGAGATCAGGAAAGTACTCGTGGATCATCTAGGATTCAAGCCAGAGACTATCTCGGATGACGATACCGATGTTGTCCGGTGGGCCTGTCAGATGGTAGCTACACGTGCGGCCAAATTGAGTGGCACCGCAGTCGCAGCAGTGCTGGTGCAGACAGGGCACGCTCAGATAGGTGGCGGTTCTCCGGCTGAGATCAAAACACTGCAAGTTGGCGTAGATGGAAGGTAACTTCTTTGTGGGAATATTCTCACTTGCAAATGCTGATTTAGATCAGTCTGATACAGTTTTATCCGGGCTTTGAGCAGCGAATCCGGGAATCTCTTCGAGCCGTCGTGGGACCTGAAGTTGAGAAGAGGGTTCAGATTGGGTTGGCGAAGGATGGAAGTGGGGTTGGAGGTCTGTCTCACTCATGTTAGGATGCCTATTCAAGCTAAAAAAAATCTTCTGCAGCTGCCCTTTGTGCATTACATGCAGTGAAACATCAGGAACAATGAACTTATTAAATTTGTATTTTTAATAGAACGGGCAATGTATAGAATAGGAAAGCGTGTCCTTACCGTACCTTACCTTACAAGAGTTGATATCAAGGACAGGGCATTGGATGACATTGGTTAGTGTCACCCCTTCATCACGCGAGTCGCCTGATGCATCGCCTGGCGTTGCCAGATGTCCGGCTAAGACGGCAGGAAGGAGACACCGTTGGTTTCTCACTGATATTGAAGACGGCTGGCCCACTTAATAGATGAATAGACAGAAAGTGGCAGATCTGCGTTCCGTGGAACTGATATATGGCAGCTGATCACACGCGGGGCGTACATAAATGCTAGTTCGTGTGGCTTATTCCTTATTTTCACATTGGCTCCCCATGCCCTCCATCGCGGACCTCCCCCATCTCACATCCGACCACCACCTTCGAAAGCCTCAAGGAAATGCCACTAATCAATCTCATCCAGCAGTTGACGAAGGCGTCCATGCATTTAAACCTGCAGCGGACAGTGATTTTCGTTCTGTCTGTCCGGCCTTGAACACTCTCGCGAACCATTCGTACCTGTGCGTGTTACTTCCATCCCCACTTAACATCACTGGTTTCAACACTGATCATCGCCTCAAAAGTCCTCACGATGGCAGGAATATAGCTTTCTCCACCCTCTCCCGCGCATTACAGGAAGGGTATGGCATCTCGCCCATATTCGCGGACTTCCTGGTTTTTGGGGGATATATACTTCTCCGGCGAAGTGTCTTGACACCACTCGACCTACACGAAATTAATCAGCACAATGGCATTGAGCACAACGCGAGTGTTGCACACGACGACGACGTAGATGGATCCAAGCTTGCTCCGACGCGGGTCAATCCTGCCTTACTCCACAAATTCATTAGCAAAGCCTATTCAGGGCCGAGTCTGCGTTCATCAGAGGATAGCAGTGCTATTACTGTTGAAGATATAGCGCACACACGAGTTGTCCGTGAGGCTGAGTGCGCTGCTCCACCCGATGCCATACATGCGGAGATTGCCCGAGGCGAATTTGCAATGGTCCTTAACATTTTCGGTAAAGGTCCTGCAAAGAAACTGAATGCAAAGGACACAGAGGCCTGGTTAAAGGAAAATCGGTTTCCTGCCCATTGGACGCCGACACACAAGGAACACCTCTGGGACACCGTCGCCGAAAGCAAGAAGATGCGCGAGCTGATGCAGGCGTATCGTGGGGGAGAGCCTCACGAGTCGTTATCCACCATTGAAAGGCATGGAGGCGATGAGGTGAGAAAGGTATTCACGGCAATGGGGAAAGGCATGGGTGGCCTGTTGGAAAAATTCGACCAGATGACCCACTCACATGGTGCAGTTGCACGTGTCCCAGAGGTTCAAATGGAGGAGAAGCCAAAGAAGACCAACCTCTGAGTATTTGGAGATGCTGGGCGTTGATATCTATGAAAATATGTTGGTACGTGTAATAATTGGATTATTTTGGGCCATAGAGGGCATGCAACAAGTAAAAATCATGATAGAGAACGGCCTGCAGCTTGAGCATGAACCGGATGTCGGAAAAGGTTGACGCTTGAGGACTTGCGCGCGGAGTAGTCTTGGTGAGAACTCGGATGTGAGGCATATCACGTGACACATAGTGTGTCACGCCCGTTTCACATGATGATGAAAAGACAAAAACTGCTGCAGTACAGCCGTAAGTATGATCTGTTCAGGCGCTATTCAGTACTTGCTGCTTGCACCTGACCAACTACTACCATGGCTTCGTCACTGGCGAAGGTGTTGTCTTTCGTCTTACTGGTGAATGCCAGCATCGTCGGCAGACTAGCTTCACGCCAATCTACTTCTCTTGACGCGCTCGACTCTTGTCCAGGGTACGCAGCGAAGAACATTACAATTACCCGTTCATCTTTGACTGCTGATTTGACCCTTGCCGGAAAACCCTGCGATGTCTTCGGACAAGACATTGTTGGCCTAAAGCTATCTGTTGTCTACGAAGATGGTGTGCTTTTGCATCAATGACATTCCTTCGAACGTACATTAAAGTTTTATATTCAATTATCCAGTCTCTCGTATCCATGTTAAGATTTTCGATGCCAATGCTACGCGCTACGAAGTCCCTGACTCTGTCCTTCCTCGCCCGCCAAGCAAAGACGTGCCGATGACATCAGCAGACATACGATTTAACTTCACAGCCTCTCCCTTCTCTTTTTCTATCAGTCGAAGCTCCACCAATGAGATTCTTTTTGACACCAAAGGATTTCCACTTATTTTCGAGCCACAGTATCTTCGCGTGAAGACGATTTTGCCGAAAAATGCCAATATTTACGGCTTAGGTGAACATACTGATTCATTCAGGCTTCCGACCCACAATTTCACTCGCACGCTGTGGTCTCGGGATGCTTTCGGCGTGCCTCAGAGCACGAATCTATACGGCAATCACCCGATCTACTTTGAACATCGTAGTACTGGCACCCATGGCGTGTTTTTGCTCAATTCGAACGGCATGGATATCAAACTCAATGACACTGGGTCTCCTGGCACGTCTCTAGAGTATAACGTGATCGGTACGTACATCATTCAAGAGATCGACCCTCAGACTCGATGCATATATTAGGTGGAATCTTGGATTTTTATTTCCTATCGGGCAGCACTTCGTCGCCCGTTGAGGTTGCCAAGCAATATGCAGCTGTTGTAGGGAAGCCCGCTGAAGTTCCCTATTGGTCATTCGGATTTCATCAATGTCGTTTCAATTACACAGGCATGTCTCCATGACCACTCTAATTATGGTACTGATTCTTGTGCAGACTTCGTTGCCGTGTCGCAGGTTATAACAAACTATTCTGCTGCTTCCATTCCTCTCGAAACTATGTGGACCGATATTGGTAAGATCAAGACCTCTGTTGCATATTGTCTCGAACTTCCTACAGATTACATGGATCGGCGTCGCACATTTACGAATGATCCCAACTATTTCCCGACAGCTAAGCTACGTGAAATAGTCAGTTATCTGCATGACCATCAGCAGCAGTACAGTATGTATCCAGAGTCGCTGTTTCTCATTCATTGGTTCATGACATTTTAAAGTCTTGATGGTTGACCCGGCGGTGGCTTTCTTGCCAAATCAGAATTACGGTACCTTTGATCGTGGACTTGCGGCAGGCGCGTACTTGAAGAATCCGAATGGAACGGTGTACAAGGGTCTTGTTTGGCCAGGTAATGCGCATTATTCTTAAATATGAACACCGTTAAACATTCTCTACCAAGGCGTGACTGCATTTCCAGGTATGTCGGAACCCGATTATCTTTTCTTCCTCGCCACTGAAATGCTACCCAATAGATTGGTTCAATCCTAACACACAAGGATTCTGGACAGGCGAATTCCAGCGGTTTTTCAGCCCAGATACGGGATTTGATATTGACGGTGTCTGGTTAGACATGAATGAACCTAGCAGCGTGAGCGACCGCTCCTGATGAAATAGAGTGCTTGGTCTCAACGAACCCCCTACCTATATAGTTTTGCCCATTCCCTTGTGATGACCCCGAGGGTCAAGCCAGAGCACAAAATTTACCCCCACCCAGGTTAACTCAGCCGCCGCCTCCTGATACTCCCATCTTTCAGAACACCTCACGCTTGCAAAAAAGGCAGCAAGACAATGTAGGCATACAGTTTTTAAATCCCCAGTATGCGATACAAAACGCGGCAGGGACCCTGAGCGACAGGACAGCTTACACCAATGTGCTGCACTCGGATGGGAATATCATGTATAACACCCATAACCTCTTCGGAACAATGATGTCAACGCACACTCGTACAACCATGCTGACCAGGCGTCCTGGACTGCGACCTTTTTTGATTGTACGATCAACCTTCTCGGGCGCTGGAACAAAAGTTGGCAAGTGGTTAGGAGATAACACATCCCTCTTCCAAGATTATAGGTAAATCTCCTTATGCAATAGTGTTTAGATTTCATAACCACAACTTGCATACGTTAGGTTCTCGATCGCAGGTCAACTCGGAATGGCGTCCATATACCAGGTAGCTATGGTTGGCTCTGATGTGTGTGGCTATGGTGAGAACGCTCCTCCGTTTATATCCTGATCTGATTCCCATTTTGACTTATTGGTAGCGGGCGATACTACGGCATTCTTATGTGCACGCTGGATGATGCTCGGAGCTTTCAGCCCGTTCTATCGCAACCACAACAGTGACACTTCAATTCCGCAAGAAGCCTATAGATTCCCCCTTGTGGCGGAAGCTGCTAGGAATGCCATATCAATGCGGTACTTACCATTTGTCTTGCAACTAGCGTATTCATCTGACGTACATATCTACAGATACCGATTACTGGACTACTTTTACACAGCGTTCCACAAGGCGAGCATTGACGGGACACCTGTCCTGAATCCACTTTGGTACCTATATCCCTCTGACCCTTCAACATGGTCGATCGACCTCCAATTCTTCTTTGGTGATGCAATTCTAGTTTCGCCGGTAACACAGGATAATGCAACCTCGGTCGACATCTATCTACCTAAAGATATCTTCTACGATTTCAATACGCTAGTCCCTGTTCAGGGCCAAGGTCAGAACGTCTCTCTTACAAATGTCAATTTCACCACTATACCCGTTCACATACGGTCCGGCGTGATTCTTCCATTACGAATTGAGAGCGCCATGACCACTGCTCAACTTCGCACGAAGGACTTCGACATCGTTGTTGCGCCTGGACCTAACGGTATCGCCTCGGGATCTTTATACCTTGATGACGGGGTATTTCTTGTGCAGAAAGGGGTCTCCGAGATTACATTCGCATTTTCAGGTTCCAAATTAATTGTGAATGGGCAGTTTGGATTCAGGACAGACGTGCAATTTGCACAGGTAACGTTCCTGGATGCGCCGAAGCCCAACGCTGTGACTATAGATGGGCGGCAGCTTGCAGCCAACGATATATCATACGATTCTGGACGAAAGGTCTTGACAGCCCGTGTGGGTGTGCCGATATCCAGAGCGTTCACTGTGGAGTTGAAGTAGCATGGTATTGAGTTGTGTCATATCAAAACATTCTTTTATACAGTATTACGTTCTAAGCATATGTATAACTCTGAAGAGTCAGAAGCCGACTTGGATTCGTGCATGCGATAAGTCAACCTAATTAAACGGACCTCCATATAAACATATCGAGATTGCACTGTAGTTAGTATCAGCCCCACAACCTAGATAGCGGCTACGATTCATCAGGTGTCTGCATCTGCGCCTCCTCCTCCACCCCATATATTCGCTTCCGCGCATGATCCAATACCATCCCTGCCTCCCTCCAATGCCAATCCATATGCGCCTGACACATTTTCCTCCAAATCCTCCCCAACCTTCTGTCATAAAGTCCCCACACGGTACCTCTTAGATACGCCTTCTCCTTAGATGTGAGTGGCTCCATGCACGACGCATCGGCGTTGCGCTTGGCCTTGCTCCCGAGGTCGATGGTAAAGGGGCATTCGTCTGTAATGTTGCAGGACCAGTACCACGTGGGGAGAGGCATGGGCTTGAAGAGGCCACGGTGGGCACGGGCGCGAATAGCACGTGTGTGAGCGTATTGAATCTGACCGTCATCGTCATCTGAGCTTGAGCAGGAAGACGACTCGGCACCGGGATCTTGGGATGATTCGTCGGAATCTGTGTTTGGCATCATGCTGCTTGCCTGGGAGAAATTTTAGTAATTTAATAGGTGTTGAAAAAAAAAATACCACGTCGTCAAGAGCGTTGTCGTCTGAAGCCTGAGAAGCTCCAAATTAGGACCATACACTGACCCATAATTAAAAGAAACCCACTATATAATGGTCTTGCTCTAGCTGGTCATCTCGCGGTATGACCGGTCTCTTCAACTGGGCCCCCCATTTCAATTTTCTCCTTCTGGCCTTGTGCTTCAATAAAGTAGAGTCATCCATCCACTCCGCCCACAACGACCGATCCAAAAGTTGTTTCTGCCTAAACACCTTCCTCAGCCACTTCCCATGCGTCGCGAAATGATCATACACCTCCGAGCGGTGTAACCGTGGTCTCTGCCGGTTTTTAAAGGTGGCATTGTAGTCCTCCAGATAGACCTTAACGAGCCAATGAACGTCGCGTTCTTCGCGAGGGATATCGTTCCGATACCTGGCACAGGTGTCTATAACAAACTTGAGGAGGATGTAGCGTTGGAGGGTGAGTTCACTGCGGCGGAAGCAACTAATCTGGAAGCTGTTGACGATGTATCGCCGTTGGCCATTCAGACTGGAAAACAGAGACAAATCAGTGAAGAGCGAAGATGAGAATAAATGACCCAGTTGACGCAACTTGTTCAGGTTTTTGGAGTACATGAGAATGGTGTTAGCAGGACTTTTAGCTATAGATCTATGCGGTGAGCATACTGGCAGGCAGCGTAACACAATAGTCAAGCAACAACGAACTTAAGTAGCACACCGGCATCAAAGCTAGTTGGCAATGTAACTCGACTTTTATATGGCCCTGTTTGCAATACCTATGGAGTTTATCGGCATTCATAGTCGGATGTTGCCTCTCCACCTCTAGCAGTAACATCTTGAAACCGCGTTCACAGAGCCAAGTCGTCTTAGCCAAAAGACATTAGAAACGAGAACCAGCAAACAAAATTGTATACCAAAACCGGTCTCCGCAGAATCAAACGGTGCGTGACGCTCACCTTCTTAAGCGTCGCCACACCAGAAAACATAACCCTATCAAAGCTCCCGTCCCTACCCTGGTCATGTATCCTTTCCAGATCATCCAACCCGACAAAACCCCGATCCACGTCGAATATCTGGACAGCATCTAGCTCAAGGAAATTAGTCCGCACATCTTCATAAAAGAAGAGCTCTTCGTCAAGGAATGGGCCGTAGATGAATTCGTCGGACATAACACGAGAACACGGTGGCGTTCAGAGTATGTCGAACGTGACGTGACATTACGCGTCTAGATCACATATCCGTAAGTTTTGCCCATCACTTGAAATCCTGCTTTCATACTAAAGGTTGGTTGAGACTTTTTTGTTATGCTCTTATAGTAATAAGTAGCCGACAATTAGTAACAGCTTTGTTCGTCAAAGAGTATCTGCAGGGTAAACCTCCAGGAATCACATGGATCAAGCCTGAGAATACATTCACCATGTTGCAGTCTTACCCGGCACCAAAGACATGTAGGAGCAAACCGACGGACAATCTTGCAAGTGATACATGCCGTAACAGGTTGGAATTGGAAGCTGAGCAGAAGGCTTGGGTGCAAAATGGCTGTAAATCCTGTTCTCATGAGCTAGGTTCTCGATCCCTGCTGAATGCTAGCTTTGCGACAGCGTCTATCACTTCCTCACTTCCCGGAAATGTGGCAATTCCACTCCACACGTGCCCACGAGTGGTTGTTAGATGAAATCCAAAAGGGTGAGATCAATGGCGGCGGCCTCAACGGGCTGATTTCCCAGGCCATATTTTTCTTGAACAGAGGAACTTGGCGATGGGCCTCCTCCAGTATAAGAAAATAATGGTACATCAGACAAATTGGTCTCAGTCCTCTGGATTGATGATAATCGCCGCCGCTTAATTTCCAAGTGGTTGTAGGCTTGAGTCTGGGAGGCAACCTTTGTGGCAGAAGGAAAGAATATGTCGAATCCGTGGGGCTGGAGCACGTCGCCGTCAAAGATCCTCACGCGGTAATTATAATATTGTGGAGTTAACGGCACTCCAGAGGCCAGCTGAAGCAAGTCAGCTAGTTAATAAGTTATTACTGAATGTGGGTCACCCCTGCTTTTCCAGAGTGCCTGAGCTGATATAATATAACTGGATAGCAGCGTAGCACCACCCCTTCCCATCCCATGGGTTACGATTGGATCTGCTAGGACAATTGTGCGAAAGGAAGACTCATATAATAAAAAGAGCAAACACACCTTCCTGGACCCGGGGCATATCTGCATTACCCGACGCCGGAGGCTCTTGTGACTCTTGTCCACCCGAGATGTTGCCTGCAATATTGAGTTATTTTTGCAAAATAAGAGGACATCCCATCGTTCTTTCCTTGATCACACTTTTTGACTTCTTCACACTGTCTGGATCGTTTCTACGTCCATGTCATTACTTGGCCACATGATGACTGATGCACCTGAGGTAAATTCTATTGAATCTTGCAACTCCACTTCCCCTCCAGTAAGAACATTCATTGGTTGCATTGTGTATATATTCGTCGCCTGCTTCGTGTTATGGCCCCTTCTTGGGTCCTCATGCTCATGAGTATTTAAATGGTTGAGAAAAATGCGGGTACTTCATGTGTGATATGCAAGATCTTATCTCTAATACTTACAGTGATACATGCATTTGTTGATACCTCTCAATCATCGTATAACTGACTCCTAGGGACAAGTCAAGACAGACTCCAACTTCTTCAAAACAACTGCCTGTGTGGCGGCGTCGACGTCAGCCTTACCCGTCGCATTGGAAAACGCCAATGGTGCTGACACGTAGTTGTGTTGTTGATGATCGAGGTCTCATCTGGAAGCTGATTTCTCCCGCAGGTATAGGCATCCTTGACGTTCTGGTTGGCTAAGATGCGGGTCAGCACAAACCTGGAAGCTTCGGGGATAGTGCAAGGGCCAGTGGCGGCGGGATAGTTGACATTGAGGGAGATGCCGTGAGGCAAGAAAGGCTTGCCCAATGCCACCAGTGCTTTAAGTGCCTTGACAGATAATGCGGCGTAGACGTGTGGTGAATCACCTGGTTTCAGGGTGGTATGTGAAACCTGTGGCCTTAAAGAAACAGAAAGAGGGGGTAGGTTAGTAAGGTGTTAGCACCAGAAATACAAGCATAACTGTATCAGCGCTGGATGCGATAGAAGGGAGGCCTTCCAGCGCGGCTCGAGAGAGTGAAGAAGAGTTAATATATTAAATCTGACGCTTAAGGAAGGCTATGGTATTCCGTCGCAGCCTATGACCCACAGTGTAAGATGGTTTACAAATAAGAAAAATTATCTCACAATCAAAATCGTACGCACGCCGACAGTGCCAGAAATCTGCACTACTGGGCCAAGATTATCTGTAATGCGACTATCAATAACTGCCATGTGCGCTGCAAGACGGCGGGCGTACTTCCTACATTCGGACCTGTGACAACAATATCAGGTGGAAAACCATCGAAGAACTTGGGAGCAAGAGTTTTAATTCCAAAACGAACGGAGGTGACGCTGGATACCAGGGGGTGGTAAAAATGTTGGGTATGTAACACAGTAAAGCACCTACAAGAAAGAGTGGACAAAGTTGAGGGTTGCTATTGCAATGACTGAGACTTCGCAGGGAGGAATCTCATTTTGTGGGGCTTACGGTCGGAGGCGTTGAAGCCTTCGATTGGACAAGTATCAAACTCGCAAGGAAACGTGAGGGTGGTCGTGGGGCTGTCAGAAGAACCTGTCACAGACTGGTTCTCTGTCGGGGCTGAGAGTATGGTCTGGAAAGGATGAGGCCAGAGCAGATACACGGCAAAGGTTTCGCATCTCACCTTATAACTAGTGGCGTCAAGGGCGTCCTTATGGGCGCGAACGAGAGCTACTGCCCATCTGCACAGGCATGACTATCAGTTCAGTCGGGAGAGAAAAAAGGCAGGTCACGTACCCGTCGTCGTTGCTGAGCACCACATTCAACTTCTGCCACGGATAGGACCCCAGCGCCGAAGCTGTCAAACTCGCTAGAACTAAAATGGTACAGGACATGGCTGTACCGACGAGTGCGACCAGCATATGAATATATGAAGCACGAGGACGTTGCAATTGAGCGAATCTGTGACTAAACGAGCGGCCAAGTCATCCAAGCGGACCGATGAGCATGAAGACAGATGCCTGTGAACACAATGGAGCAGGGACTGTAGTGTCGAGACGTTGCAGCCAAGAGCAGGAAGTCATAACGCGTACATAACCGCGCTCTTGCATAGAATGTCCAATGTGAACTTGGTGTTCATGATGAGGATACAGGCCCATGTCTTGTTCTGAGCGGTTCGGGAAGCTACGAAGCGTACAGTCAAAACTGCATGTCATAATGTCACCGTGAATGTCTTGACCGCCCCATCTTTGGAGCTGGTACTCACGTATGCGGCATGTGTTCTGTGGCCGCCTATATACTAGGCTCTCACCCTACTTTAGAAGGGAGAGCATGCGTGGCCGGAGTGAGACGGCTGGAGAAGGTAAAACGGAGTATCAACCTGAGGTACAAACAACTTACAGTACATTGCACGCACACATCGACTTCGACTTGGGGTAAAAAGTGTACTGATTGCGGCGCTACGTGAGCTCACTGAATTGCCGGGATGTTCATGTAATGTAGTCCGTGATGCATGATGTGACCATCTTAAGAATATTTTTCTCCGTTTCCCAGTGCTTGCTCCCACGGACAGTGCGGTTATACCGTGGTCTGGTGAGGAAAGGAACCCCACAAGCGGGGCAAAGTCATCCTCAATCTGGAGTGTAGAGAGCCCAAAGATGCTAGAGAATGTAGTGTCACAGGAGATGTACGTAAGTGAGTCGAGATGATACAGCAAA
>QFFB01023922.1:0-17447 GCA_003316465.1 Ramaria cf. rubripermanens | reverse complement strand
TATGGACGGAGATGGAAGGTAGTGGATGGGTGAAGGACGCTCATCTCATTGACCGTTTCACACGGCCCATCCCAATCTCCCAGGATGAATTAATTCTTCCAAGCCTATCAAAAGTGAGGCTAAAATCTATGAGCCACTTGTCAGCGCCGGCCGAGAACTCGTCCCTCACCTTTGTTGAGACGTCAGCAGCTTGTCTTGTCCTAGGCAATCTGGCGACCCCTCTCATCTGAACAATCGGCTTCCAGTGTCTAATTTGAGTAACAACCGCAATACGTCGGAGCTCCGTCCTATCCTCGGAATGCTCAGGCACGATGTCGATGCCTTTGTGGAAGCGAGACAGGAGGGCGGCGACACTTGGCTTTACTGGAAGCTGGTCAGAGTGTTCTGTGGCGTTAAACTAGACTATTCACCTGCAGATTGGCTGGGTGCGCGAGGTCAGGCTGCACTGTACGCCCGCCAGGCAAGCCCTATATGTTCTCTATTTATGGGTACACACTCTCACAGAATGTCTAGATAGCTTTTTCGCAACTATCCTAGACGGTTTGTTTATGGCATCGTATGGTGTCGTCTCATGTTTGAGGTGCGGCTCTTTGATCGATCAGGGGGGGGGTTGTATTAGATCAATACAACTCGCTCCCTCCTCTTCAACGTTTTCGCTGCATTATCCTGGTTCAACGATGCGTGTATGGGCTATGATCCTACCTTCATACTCCCTGTTGTCGACCCATCAGTCAAGCCTGATGCGATGCAGCCGCACAAGGATGCATCCATAACCTTTCCCCCACAATATGATCACCCTGAGGAAACCTTTGTAACCGAATGGGAACTGTTTTGCCGTATGTCCCTCCGTGGGAGGGGAATCCAAGTTTGGTTGGTCAAACGTGATAGTGATGAAAAGTAATTTGTATTGAAGGATTCGTGACGTGAAGTTGAACGCCCACGCGAATCCGACTGGTACCACAAAGTGCGGGTAGACCGCCCTCATCTTCCCCGTATTTATTGTCATTGTACGATAACCATCGATGGCAAAGATGGCACAACTGAACTCAGCCGTGGAGGTTGTGGGATAAGGGATGAGAAGGGTGCGTGGCTGCCAACGGTACAACGGCAAGCACACGAACGATTCTGTTTGCAAATTATGGAGTATCCCTCTGGGAGTTCAATGGTTTTGCTGAGCTTCTTTACGTCCTGAGTGGCGCTGTTCAAGCTATGTAATATCTATATCAACATGATTAAGTCCTAATCTGCTTGTAGCCCATCGCGTATTGTACAACTCGAATATTCTCCATCGCGATATCAGCATCAACAACATACTGATTTATAGTACACGCAGAACAGGCATGCTAATCGACCTTGATCACGCAGCCAAGTCAATTGTGTCGGTGGAGATGTATCCGATGCCAAAAGTGTAAGTCGCGAATACTTTATTCTCTTTGCTACCTTAAACATACTGTATTCCCAAAGGTACACTCCTTTTCATGGCAGTGGAGGTTCTTGCTGGTAAGAAACTGTCTAAGCCGAAAAATCCGACACCCTTTTGCCATGCTGTGGAGCACGATCTTGAATCCTTTGTTTCTCTGCATAGCTGTGGCGACCCCTGGGTACCAAGATGCTCTGAGATACTTTTTCATTGACTAAAGCTTGACGACACTAAATTGTACATGCCTGCGCTGTCAAAACATGCCTTCTGGACAGACTTGTTGGGACAATGGACCGTAATGGCGCAACTGCTCAATTCCCGCCCTCTCTGGACCGTGATCAACGAACTGCACGATGCACTCGACGATTTTGGAGCAAAGGAAGATGCCCGTAAAGAGTGTGTCGCTGCTAGAATCCAGTAGAACCACGATAACTGATCAGCCGAGCAACAAAAGACCACTCGAGTCATTATCCGCTTCAAGTCATAAACGGGTGAAAACGGCTTTGCAGTGTTCTCTCCTCCAACCTTACGAAGACGGACATATTCGCTAAAGATTATAAACGTTCTGGGTTCGAAGACTCAACACTTGAGTCGGGGAGTGAGAAGGGGATGGGACAGAGATAAGCTTTGAAGGATGGTTTTCTGGGACTCTTATACTTACCGTAAACTAGTAGTCAATGAGCCGGGCCTGTGTCTGACAAGAAGAAATCTATCAGGGAAAACATTTCTATATTCGAGCGGCTGGGACAACTCTCTCCTTGAGCTTGATCAAATTGTACAGTAGATCATTATTCGGTGTCGGCACTGCATAATGTTGCCCTAAACGTCGCAAGTACCCGTTCAGATGCTCTATCTCCGTATTTCGTCCCTTCCACAAATCGACCAACATCGAGGAATAATTTAAAGATGTCTTTCGAGCCACCCGAAAGACCTCGTCTTGAAGCTCAAAGGAGCGTAGGCCCCTGGGAGCGACCGGCCCTTGAGAGGCAGAATTTTTGGCGTTCAACTCATCGTCTGACTCCTCAATGTCTCTGGAGATGAAGTCCCCCGACTGAGCGCCAGTCGCCGCCTCCCGAGCGAATACAGCAGCAGCTTCATCGCAAATTGACTTGGTAACATAACGTGCAGTCTCATTCCCAAACAGAGCGCCGTTAGAGCTTTCTGTGATGGCAGTCATTGGGTTTATACACGCATTGACAACCAACTTGCGCTTCAACCGAATCTGCGCATCCGCCATGGGCTCCCATATGGGATTCAAGGACGTCAGATTGCTGAGTGCTGCAATGGTATCCCGTAATGACGAACATCGATCCCTCGAAGCACCATTTTGAGCGAAGGGAGCAATGTCATCCAGTGACAGGGCACGTGCATGTAGTGGCACTTGCGGGTTCCACTTTGAACGTTCAAAATCCCTTTCACGATTGGGGTCAGGAACGATTCCAAACGCGAGATCGCCTTGGCCTATATGAATGGTGTGGAACATATTACCATGGGTTTTGGATCGCGCTGCATGCGTCGTCGTGGCCAGAACAAACTGGGGTCGGTCGAATGGGTTGCGAAATAGTTCCGACACGAGGTGATCATATACACCCATTCCGTTCTGCAATAACACGACTGTTGAATGCGATGTTAGCCGCCGCCTAATTCGTCTGAACACGCCAACGGTCGAGTGCGCTTTCGTGCATACGATCAGCGATTCGATCGGTTTCTGCACACTGTCCATGCTCTCTGCTGGCCCCAGTTCTCCCTCTCGCCGCCAGGCCCTTGCTGCAGACGGCAGTCGCATCTCTCCATCTTTATTGTAAACCAGGTCGAACACGACCTCTTCCAGTGGATCAAATATTTCGACATCGAATCCTCCTTGGGTAATAGGCATGCCACCAGTTTCGATCGCGATCCCCCCACTTGTACGGAGGTCGCGAGCACGGCCCTTGGTCTTGACAACTAGCGTGATTGGGAGGGCTGGTGGTAGTGCACGTCGAAGATGGAAGGCTACCAGCGAGCCAATGGGACCAATACCAATGACATGAAAGCGCATGTCACTGTCGGATAGTTCAGAATATAAGCTAGTACGGCCTACAGGGCTGCTCCATCCTCACCTACCGCTTCAAAATTTTTGAATCTCCGATGAAAGATGACTTCGAACTCCTCGAATAGTGAAGGGTCTAGAAACAGCGTTGATCCTATATGGACCTCGAGTGCAACAGCACGGCAGATTCATGCTTTAGGGAGTGTTGAGAAGGTAGGATCAGTATCCTTGAAGGACTTCAATGACTGCGATACTCAGTGGAGAATACTTAGGATATAAGCCGTCTTCTTGCTCTCGCGTCCTCCTCCATTTCACTTTTAACTCTTCCTCAAACTGATACTCCGAAGGAATCCCTCCCTCAAGGTGATGAGAGGTCGGAGCAGTTCGTACTGGAGGTGACACAATACTTCGAGACACTCGATGTACGTATGGTCCCCACATCAAGAAGACACATGGATGTCTGATGACTTGCCTCTAGTCGATTCATCTAGCTCTCAGAACGTGTCTTGCACAACTCCGCCGTGCACGAATAGCCCCTTCCTCTATCGACGCACTCCCACCGGGATTTGTTCCCCCGACATTTGGTGTAGGTCTGCCAGAAGGGCTAGACGGCGTTGGATCGCACAACAATAAGGGTCTTCAAGAAGTCCGGGTCGAGCGTGATGCCTGGAAGGGCGTTCTGGATGCGTTACAAAGACTCAAAGATACACGACTCGCAGCCTCGGTCAACAATTCGAGTTTACAAGACCCAGATGATATGATGACGTGACAACAGCATATCTTGATCTGATATCGCTGTGCTCGTCGGCATCGTTGGGTATTGGACATTTCCACGTGATTCCCGGCGTATTTTTGGCCTGGTGGTGTTGAATGTCTCCAGAACACCTCTACCCTCGACACGAGTGACATGACCTGCTTCTGATACCGTGAGGAACAGCGCGATTTCCATGGTGCTGCTCTCTACGACCCATATATGCTCGGAACCCCGATTCTCGTTGCGGACTTCCTTCCCTTGTGTATGAAACTTCTCGAGAGCATGTGCAGCAATTATGACTTGCTGGGACGATTCCAAGCTGCTTGTTTATCAGATAACAATCTAGCAAGTCTTTGAACTCACATGTGATGCATGAACCAACTGGATGCCGAAGTAATAGTGCACACTCTCTACACCATGCAGTTAATCCTCTCTTTGACGTTTTTGTACTTCTCAAGCTGCACCATTCAGGTAGTTCGAGGGATAAGTCTACATGATCTATGAGCGAATCCGAGTCGTATCACACTGTTCCAGCATGCACTGCTGGCCTATCCCAGGAAGCCACACGTAGTGTGATTTTACGGAAGGGTGAGGTGGATAGTTCGTTATTATTTAGCCTAACTATCGCAACAACGCATGATGCAAAATTAACCGAGGACGCATAGGCTTGGGACGAATTTGCTTTTTATTGTTTTGTGACAGGCATACACGAAATGGACCACATACGTTCATTTCTGCAAATGCACATGAGCATCTTCAAAACATAAATTATGATTTACTCACCAAGATAATACCGTCGAACCGTTGTTTAAACCATACCATCGTATCATCTTTCTTCACTTTGTGTTGGAAACCCACCCGTGCCTTCTTAGCCTTCCTCCGTGCCACTCGTGCGCCGGGGCGCCCCATAACGACATAAAAATCCATACCGAAAATGCCGATACCTGGATCATATCGCGCACCCAAGTCAATGTGCTCCTGAATGCCGAATCCGAAGTTGCCAGTCTCGGAGAAGTTACGACGTCTAAGTTCATACTCCTTGACCTTCAACCCACGCTCAAGAATCTCCTCGGCTTTAGGACCCCGAATGGTAACATGAACCGCGATTTTTTCGTTACGTCGGATGCCGAAAGTGCGTACAGTGTAACGAGCTTTCGACGTTACAGGTGTCTGGCCAGTGAGCTGCTCGAGAACTTTCGATGCTCGAGTCAAACGATCACCGGACTCGCCCACAGATATGTCTAAGGAAAGTCGGCTGGAAGTCAGCAAGAGATACAATGGCAAGACATTAGACCACTCACTAAGAACCAATTTATCGATTCGTACTTCGCGCATGGCATTTGACGGTGGGGTCTTAGTCTCGGCCTATCAAGGGCATCTGTGAGGTGAGTGCGAGACAGGTGGTACGAGGATCCGCCTCACCATTGTGAGTGTTGGTCTTGAGGAACAGAATATAAAAGTGAATGTATACGTAAGCAGCTGTACAGACACGGTGCTTTAGGTCCAAAAACGCCGTCGCCCATTTTTGCCGTAATTCGTTGCAAATTTGGTTCAAATGCATACTTACAGTACAGTCTGATACAAATTCCATCTAAATTTGACGACAAATGCAGTCTTGAATCCTCTGCAACATTGTAACATCTTTCCACCAAGTCGTCAGCTTTGCCTGCGGGTCTGGACCAAGCACCAGCTGGTTCTCTGCCTCAAAACCTATAAGATATATCTAGAAAATAGTCCGAGTTATGAATCCTACGCTTTACTAACGCCGTGGAACGGAACGCCATAATCCATGCTACCTGTCTCTTCTTGGCTCGAAGGCTCTATAAACAGATGCGTGATTTGTCTGAAATGGACCCTCTGGATCCGTCGGAACAAAAAGGGTTGGTTTATCGGAAAAGCCAGGCAGAGGGACTCCTGATGGCTATGGGCGCGCGTGGACGCGGTATATTAGCGGAGTACTGGCGGTGGCTTTGGACATGTCCCTCCAAACCCACCGCACAGCATCAGGTTGGCACTTAGTCTCACTCACCCAGTGTCTGACAATTGAAGAAATATTCTAAGGCTTTTTGCTGCCCAGTATCCACTCTCTCCCACCTTTCTTCACGTACGCCTGAAATTTTGAGTCGCCACACGTGTCCTGTACTCAATCAAGATCTTTAGCCTCCAGCCGAATCCTAGTACCCAGGCCATCCAAACACAGAACTGGACGCGTCTTATTCTTTCTTATGCCCGTCACAGACGATTATTTATCCTCCGCTTCGAAGACTGTGAGGTAGCAGGGAGTGAATGGGACGAGATCTTCCGTAATGATCGCATCAACCGTACGTTCCATCGACAACCATCTTCTTGTTCAAATTCACTATCTGGCTGCTCTGCCGCAGGCAGGCTCCTCCCATCGCACATGCTTTCCTTGATGGCAAGCATGGTGTCTCAGAATATGGCAGCATACGAACCACCAAAGCAAACACGGGCGGTCATTCTGCATTGGCGTCTCCCAGAGGAGTGGGCAGAAGTACTCCATGAATGGGTCAATTCGTAAATATTTGGTCACGCCCCTCACTCACGTATCGTTTTTAGGTTACATCGACAGGCCAGCTAAATACCATCATGACTTTCTTTGAGATCGCTTCTCCCCCTGTCGAATCACCTCTCTCAGGCGTACCTATTACACTCCTTCGACGGGCCATAATTATACTGGGCAAGACTGGCAGAGGCCAGGTTATCGACGGAATGGAGGGCGGTGGCGTCCGTTTTTTTCCAGGGACAGGCAAGAGCTAACGGACAGCAAATCGTTCTTTCGCTCTCTATATATTCATACACATGGTCTGCTAGAATACTACAATAGCCTTCTGGCTAGATTCTACTACACAGAAATGAAACAGTTTCAAGTCACTGTCTGGGGATGATTGATTGGTTCTCCATGAATTCTGGCCACAATGTCAGTCCTCCTCGCTGCTTTGATTTGCCAAGTATGCCATAATGCTCCTCGACGCCGTGTTCTGTGTGAATGTTCTACAGGTTAGAGGTTTCCGATGAGAGTGTGGTAACGCACCTTTCTTTTGACTACAGGGGAGTTTGATGACTCTTTGTCTTCGCTACTTTCCTCCACTTCGCTCTCTGTATCCAGCTCACCAGCGGAGCGCTTGGCCTTCGTAATCTGTCTGCGACTGCTACGGGACACGCCAGCTTTTCGCTCAAACTCAAGTACATCATCTAAGGGGCGTCAAAGTTGTTTCCATTTCATGTCGGAAAACTCGTGACGTCGACAAGCAGCAGGGTATACGTACCTAATTCACGCGCTAGCTCCCGCTTTGCCTTGATTGCCTTGGCCTTTTCCGTGCTATATTTCCCTGTCATCCCGATGTCCGCCAGAACTTCTTTTAGACGTTTTATCTGATGTTTCGCCAGTGGGATATCAGCAAATTCTTTAGCCCTTGAGCATAATTGCTATATTCAGCTCTGGAGAAGAACTATAGGTTCGATCTTACCAGACTTTCCGTACACCGCATGCAGTCACCAACGACTGAAGAAGCGGACTATTGAGCAGGCACGATCAAATCACACTGACGAAAGGTGTGCTCACTTTGAGTTTCTTGATGGTTGCTTCATCCTCGTCTAAGGGCGGTTCCTTCTCCTTTTTGCTCTTGGTTGTCTCTCGTGACACACTTCCCTTCTTTGACCCGTCAATGAAAGTACGAGGATCGGACTAGAAAGAAGTTACCTCGTCTTTCACCCTTTTCTTTGCTCGCTTCCTCCTCGGAGACTCATTTATGAGAACAGAGAGCTCCGATTCACTCTTCTGCAGAAACACAAGTCTAAGGTCTGTCTCGTAAAGATGAGACGGGCACCTACTTCTGCTTCTGCCACTGGCGCAGGTGTGGATTTAATCACTATCTGACGCCCTGGAGGACCATATCGAATGCTCTAGAGTAGCCACCCGAGCGCAATAGATTGTTGAGCCTTAAATCCTGGTGAGGCCTGAGGACAACATACTTGTTTCGCAACTAGAGTAGATGCCAGCTCGGCTTTGGAGGAGGAATCACGGTCCGTATCGTCTACATCCGAATTGATCACTTTTTTGGTCTGCTATGTGGTTCAGGGCACACATTAAAATGTACATGATGCGAGTATCACCTTTGGTGCGACACGCGGCTAAAAAATAGAGTTATGAACACTGAATCCAACGCAGAGCCGTCTGTAATGCCATACCTTCTTTCTTGACCTCTTATGAACGTAGTCGTTACAAATTAGTCAGTAGCAAATTGAGACATTGTGAGGATGTTGCCCTCACGCCGTCCTTGCCCACAGCTTTTTGTCTGCTATCTCTTTGGGACATCGAGTCTTCAGTATCATCATCACTGCCAAATGCCCTCTTCCGTTTATCCACAGCTTTGCCTACAGGTGGCAGCTCTTCCGACTGAAGAATAATAAGCTTGAGCGATTTATAACCGCTCACTAGACGCACCACCGCACGGTTGACAGCATTCCTCAAGGCAACTTTGATATCCTCTCTCTCAGAAATTGTTTCATCGAGACCAAAGTCGCGAATAACTTGTGTTCTAACTGACTTCACAGTCAACGACCTGTAGGGAACTTAGCTTTCTCGAGTCTCGACGAAAACCGTGGTTCATGCTCTGTAAACGTACGCGAGTTGATTCTGCCTCCTAGCCATGAAGACTAGGTCACGCGCAGCTCGTATCATTGAAGAGAGGTCGGGTGTCACGGTACGGGATTTTGCCATGGTGCCACTGCCAATGTAGGAAGGAACAAATGTGACGCAGTTATTACCTCGCGATATGTCACGCCGCAAAGTGCACGTGCCACACAAAATTCGAAAAAGTTGATCATTAATGTCGATTTTGGGCTTTCATCGGTCCGTCGGGACAATCAAAATCATACCTATTAGCGTTACAATACTAATGGTACAAACAAATTGAAAATAAAAAAACTCTACCAAAGTTCTGCATCGAACCTCTCCAAGGTATTTACAGCATCCTCAACATCCTTCTGTGCCTTTTTACGCATATAAAATATCGGGCAGTCTTTGCTTGTACATAGCACATCCTGCACAACGTGGTTATATAGTTGTGACTACAATGCCTCTGAGGTGACGTCCTTACCTGATGTAGTGAGCCTTGACACCGCTGACATTGCGTCCATAGTCTAGAGAACTGTACTTGTCGTGAGGAAGTGTGAGTGACCTAGCAGGATAACATTGACGCCCAGTCTTCATCACGACAAATGGAGAACCGCACCTGTTTTTGAAACAGCTCCCCAAGCCTCGGACGACAATTATTACAAACGGCCCCATCTGCACAACCCAATGGTCAGATGCCAAGCCACGGAGGGACGACGAAGCTCACTTTTGACACTGTTATTTGCCCGTAGTGGCGTCTTACAACCTAAGCAGGTCACCGTTTTTACAGCGAATTTCATTAGACCTCCCACGGAAGGTGTTGCTATTTGAATTGTTCGAGTGTGATCCCCAGACACTACACACACGCGGATAAACATAGATGGGACAGAATTCGAACTTCTGAGTCTCACAGAGTGACGTTGCCTTTTCTCCAAGGATGGGTTCGAATATTCGCATCAGCGGTTTGGAAAGCTGATTGTCCAGGTAGTATTTGGTATCGATTGGAATGTTGTTTTCAAGAACGTAAATGGGATCTTCGGATTTTTCATACGCCGCAGCGCCTGGAGCACATGTGGGATACATCTCGATAGCAGAAGAGCTGTAGAATACCTTTGATACCCTTGATAATGACGTATGCTACGCGGTCACCTAACGCTGGTGCAGAACCTAAAATGCAAGTCAGCAAAGTAAGAATTAGCTGAGTATAACTAACCGGCATCGCGCTGCTTCATTCTCTCCGCGAGTTCGACATGCGGCTGCTTTGCTGTGTAATCTGCCAGACAGGAATTGAATTACGGGTGAAGAAACCGAGATGTATAATCGTACCTGCTTTCGCTAGTGCCTTTGTGATCACCAACTGCGACATGTCGACCTTGTTTTGCAGCAGGTCGGAGATGGTGCGTTTAGTGAAACTGTTGGATATGTGAAATTAGAGCTCAGAAGGAAAATGCGACGCATACTCTTCAGCTGCTTTAACGTCTCTATCGATAAGCATCTTATGCAGGCACGTCTCGATGACAGTTTGCACGAGCCGACAATTGTCTCGACGTACAGTCTGATAAGATAACAGAACGTTAAGCATACTGCCGATATCGTCAAACTGCACGTCGCACCTCAATACCCTTTGTGTCCATTTTGTCGTATTTTTCTGGTTTGGTCCAGTAGAGCCCCGCATACCGCTTCTTGTTGATTAGGAGATATGGGAAGTACACCTTCTCGAACTCAAGCTTAATAGGTCTGATAAACTTAGTCGTCACAAGAGCCGCGGCTTCACTCCCTAAGCACTTATTAATATTATAAGCTGGAGCTGCAATCAATCAATTGTTTACCTAGACGCATAGCCTCTTCCAAATCGCTTGTGCCAAATCTGACCATGACTGAGTCCGTATCTCCATATATGACTTTGGCGTCGTGCTTGTAGGAGTTTGCTACAGAATAATGTGATTCCACCTCCTACAAGGAGAGATGTTAACCGGATACTAGAGACGGGTCTGGAGTACTAGCTTACATACCTGTTTTGTCCTTTCAATCATCTGCCGACCGTATGCCGTTACGCTCGATGATATCTGCAAACAGGGAAGCTTCCCTATAGTGGCCCCAGTGAACCCGTAGACAGAGTTGGCACTGATCTATCGAAATGGGTGAGCACTGGTATCATTCCACACATGCTAGACACACTTTCAGAGCGAGTTGTCGACCGTCCAAGACCGCACGTTTAAAAGGGTCGGTTTCCTTCTTTAGGTCAGCCTTTGCGCGTTTTCTGGCAGAGAGAAGATCCTCGAGGATGGTCGGCAATAAGCCTTTCCTCCTCTGTGCAGTCACGAAGAAGTCTGCAAATCATAACGTTGGACTAATAAAGTATAGCCGAATGAACAAAAATACCATTGTTGGGCGTTAAGGCGTAATCAACGTCCTTGACAAGTTCCAAACGTTTGATCGTGTCTGAGTCCAGAAGCGTCGTGTAACACAAGTTATGTGCCATCATGATAGACGGATATAACGAGCTGAAATCGAGCGTTGCGATTGGCACATCATAGTATCCCTTCAGCGGCTCTATGACAATGGCACCCTCGTACTGTTCGTCCGTACCTATGAAGCTTGCATGAATACCACAGCTATAATCGAATAGAGAAACACTGCACCTTCGCCCCTCAAAGCAGGGATTACATAGTGTTCCTCATTCGCTCTACGATACAACTGTGAGAGTACTTTGATGGACTGCCCACGCGATAATAGGTAGTTGAATGGCACGCCCGTTACACGCGCCATTTCTGTGTAATTAATCAGACACATAAGCTTGTCCATTAGACGTTGCGGAAGGTAAGCGTCCTGCACACAGTAAGTTAGCATTCGAGAGTGTCATAAGTAAAGCCAAAGACCTTGAGGCAATAAACAGCCAAGCGACGTCTCGACTCTGGAGTGCCGTTCTGGAGTTCCGTGATGACTGAATGGTGTACATCCTCCTTTTGCTCGCCTAAGAATTGTGCGCATACCGAATTGAGTGTGTAGCTGCGTAGCTTATATTCTCGTTGCATAAACTGCAACAGGTCGAGTTGCAGACGTCCTTCCAGTGCAGTCTCCTTCGAATCTCGCTGACCAAATGCTTTGGACGAGAAATGGGTATCCTTGACTTGGGTTTTAACACCTACCAAGCATTAAGTTATGCAGTAAACATGCGGCTGCAGTGAATGTACCTTTTCGCCTGCCAAAATAAGGAAAATCGTTGCCTTTCAGGGCCTTTGCACGATCCAACAGATACGGCAGATCGAAATTTGAAGTGTTGTAGCCAATAACAATGTCCGGATCGACTTCTTGCACGAATGCACGCCATGCCATTAGCAGTTCGAGTTCATCGTCATAAGCCAACACCTGTGACCCTACAATGTGCGCACATGTATTGAGGGTAAAGACATTTCGAATGAATGGTTTGCTGTCCCCTAATCACAACGACAAAGTCAACATTTTCACAACTTGGAATGCCATCCGCCTACCTTGCCGTGTGACCATATTTGCAATCTGGATTACTGGGTCGACATGTGCCTCAGGAAATATGCCTTTGCGGCCTGCACATTCAATATCGAAACTGAGGATCCGGAGTGGTGCGAGTGTGGACCATTCCCCCTCGGGTGTATGAGAGACGAACGCGTCCCAGCTGCAAGTATTTACCATCAGCGGTCAACCGCCAATTACCATGCGAAAAATGTGCTCACTTCATGCTGAATTCTAGCTGGCAGTGAGAAGTTTTATCCTTACATAATGAATAGGCACCCGCGGGAACTTCAATCCAATTCATCCCGACAAGCTGACGATATGACGTTAGAGATTGATGAATGGAACGGTAGCTCCTTAGCTCACCTTCGTGTCAATCATAAATCGTAGGGTATACGGAATGTTACTCTCGTACGTCGCTGTTCCTATATGGAGGTCACGAAATTGAAATGTTTCCCGCTCGAAGACGCGTGGACGTCGAGCGAAAATAAGCCTCTTGGGGGGTAACTGTGATGTAATAAAATACTTATCTCGGGCTTTTGGAAGACTGCGTTGGTCTTGCACCGTGATTTTGATAAAGGGGACATTGGTGTCACCCCTGTAGTTCATCAGAGAACGCTTCATCACCATGTCGGTGCTTGTAACAATGGGAAACGGAAATGAACCCTAACGTAATGTCATGAGTACACAAGCATAGCATCCCACCCAGAGATATTTACATTAAGCGCGTCCTTGAAAGTTTTGATGTCGTCTTCAAGAAAGCCTCGAGGGGCAGGGATGTAAAAGTAGGGCCGAAAATTTGTAACGTGCGCTAGCACACTGTGGCCCTCCTATAAATTGAACGCATTCAAGAAAGATAAATTTTTATACGTTTAAATATACTTTTGTGACCCCAAACACACGCAGCGACGTCCCATTGTTGTCCCCCTGATCATCCTCAACATCGATCTGTTGAAAGACTATGCTCGAATTATAAACATATTCAATCGTGAGCAAGGTTGGTCACTAACCAATCTTATCCATCTTTGGCTTGAATTTTGGAAGTGGTGGACGCGCCCATGCATCTGCGCCACCCTCTGAGTCTGCTATGTACGATGTAGTTGGTAATTGGTGGTGCGTCGGGATACGCACCAATACCGTTGACATGCTCATCTTTCAGCTTCTCTAAAACATCGGCAAATGACGGTTGCGCGGCCACACCAACGTTTGCAGCACCAAGTTTACGTTTCTTTGCAGCTGGACCACTCTCAGGCTGAGAGCTAACATGGCAGTAATAAGGACTTGGAACATGAGTGGTCCAAGTAGAGATGCTTGCCTTGTGAACGGAATATTTTCCTTGGATCCTGGAGAAGGCATGAGGGAAGACGTCGCGAAATTGAGACGCGTCTTGTCGTGGAACGCGTAAACTTGTGATGAGTCAGCCAGTCAACGTGTCAAGTCCGACAAGCTCATTCGCAACCTGTACCTCTAATAGTTCCGATTAAAAATTGCGTTGATATATACAATCAAGAAGGCAAGCATGCAAATCTATCAAAAATTTTGCCAAGAAGTAATGATCGAATCAGAAAAACATCTCCTTGAGAATACGAGCGGTATCATCGGGATTCAAGACTGTATGTCCAACAGTGCGCGGGTCCTCAAAGATCTCATGGTCATTGCCTCCCTGATGCATATCAAGATGAGATTAATGGCAGAAAGTGTACCGGAGCACGAACCTTGTAGGTTTTGTCGCCAAAGAAGTGAATCTCTTCAAAGCCCTCGTCTTCTACGTGTTTTAACGCATAGGTTTTATCCCAGCCACGGGGAAACACATCGAAGGAGATTTGACCTCCAATTGAAAATGTAAGGCCATATGATGCGAACTTCTCCTCTAAAACGCGCACGAAAGCAGCGCGCAATTGATGTTCCTTGGGAAGTATTAGAGACAGCAAGGGATTCCAATGCTTGAGAATTACGTACCTTGTCATAAGCCTCGAAGTCGTTCCTCTCCTGCACGCTATATAACACGTTAAATACGTCTGGAAGAATCAAGAAAGCAATCCATACCTCGCATTGCGACCGAGTGGGCTCACATTCACCATTCCATTGCGGAGCTCAATAAATGTTCCCCTGCTTCAAGTGAGAAGATGCAAGAGGGCAGCTAGGGCATAAGTGACCTCTTGATGGGGGTGTCTAAATCCGCAATGTAGTGCAACATGAAGTTGACAAGCGTTTTGTATTTGTCCTCGCCGAGGTGCTTGATGAACGACTGGGACGGCAGCTGCTTTCCAAGCTTATAAGCAGTGAGGCCATTTTCGGCAAATGCGTAGTCGAAAGCGTCGATAGCTAACACGTGTCAGGCTGGATATTGAGATAGCTAAAACGGACTTACGATTTGACCCATGCACGCCCAGCTGTTCGGTGATCTTGACAAGATCTGAGCCACCTACAAAGCCTATGGCCGTCTTCTTGCGCAACTCACGCAAGAGTTCTAGCATCTCTGGAGTCGCACCCTTAAGTTCAATGAGCGAGAATTTGTATATGCAGATTCAGAAAGTAACACACTCTTCGTGCCAGACTCAACGTGCCATCCACATCGAACAAACACAACTTCTTAACGGGTCGGTCAGCGAAAGACGTCGTTGTCATCGTTCAACGTTCAACGTTCAACTTTGGCCGGACGCTCAGGTGTACTATGGGCGTTTGACTGGGATCTCCGCACTAGAATATTAGTCCTGACTCGTACATGAATACCGCTATAAATTTGTTGCCTCTTACCAGTTTATGCTAGATCTGACAACAATATCCAGTTGATGTCTCTCTACGTCTTTTCCCTGCCACCTGATCTCCTGGATACGCTTGTACCTCGCACGCTCATCGAGCCAACTTTACGCGTCCCTTCACCACCCCCAACGTCAAGATCATCGGCGCTGACTACAGGCTCAAAGTCATGCAATATATGTCTAGGTGCTTCGTTCTCAGACGTGGATGATCAACGGGCCCATTTTCGCTCCGATTGGCATCGTTACAATGTGAAGCTTCGTCTCCGTGGCGCAGACGTCGTGACTGAGGCCCAGTTTGCATCTCTGGTTGAAGGTAAGATGATCGGCCTCCATTATGATTTGCACTCATTTATGCCAGGCCTGGAGGACTCACTCTCTGGATCTGCTTCTGATGACGACGATGAGAGCGATGATTCCTCCCCAGACGCTGTCCGTGCTCTCCTTGCCAGGTCTCGCGATCCTGCTCGTATCGAATCTCCTACATCAGCGATCCCACAGCCTCCTCGAACAGCGTTAACATGGTTCCACTCTCCTCCATCTACACAGATTGGCATTTATAATGCACTGTTCCCACTCAAGCTGCCACAGCCGTCTTACTTGTCAGTGCTCAAAGACATGCAGCATGGTGGTCCCAACGGTCGTCGATGGACTATGCTCATGGTTGCCGGTGGCCATTTTGCAGGCGTCGTGGCACAGGTGCGTAGACCAGATGAAGCAGAAGCTGAGGAAGAATCGTCTGGTGGAAAGGGTAAAAAGAAGAAACCGAAACCAAAGCCAGAGGTCGAGGTGATTAGGCACAAGACCTTTCATCGTTACACAAGTCAGCTGGTTTATTTCCGCCTACAAATATATTCTCATAATTTGGTACAGCACGGAGGAAGCAAGGAGGCTCGCAGTCTGTGAATGACAATGCCAAAGGTGCTGCCAAGAGTGCAGGGGCCCAGCTACGCCGATATGGAGAGCAAGCGCTCCGCGATGTGAGGATTGACACTATCCTTCCCATCTCTTGTCTAATATTCCAATGTAGGACATCCGTAACTTGATGACAGATTGGGCGGATGATGTAGCGTCGAGCGAGATCATCTGGATTCGTGCCAGCGTGTCTAATAAACGGATATTTTATGATTACGATGACGCTGTGTTCAGCAAGGGTGTGTATGATCCTTAAGGTTTAATAATTTTCATGTAATTGACAGATTTCAGGCGATGAAAGGCTGCGAAATTTCCCCTTTCCCACCCGAAGACCAGTGAGCGACTCTCGGAGCTTGTTAAAACAGACTAACCCAGATATTATAGACCCAATCTGAACTTTCACGCTGTTTAAATGAGCTCACACGCGTCAAATCCTCACACTTGACCGAAGACGCACTGCGCGCACAAGATGAAGCTTACCTGGCCTCCCTCCCGAAGCCAAAGCCTGTCCCGACCCCCGCTCCCACACCGGTTGCTGTGCCAAAACCTGTCACCCCTAGACTCTCTAAAGAAGAAGAAGCACAACGTGAAGTGTGGCATCGCCTGGTCGAAATGGTGACTAAGGGACGCGTGGAACCGTTCAAGGCTCTATGGGAACGTGAGGGAGCATTGTTGGGGGGTATTAACGCGCGTGTTCCCGATCGCGAAGCAACACTCCTCCATCTATCGGCTAAAGCTGGACAAGAACAGATGACGCAGCTGTTGCTAGAAGCCTTCCGCGCGGATCCAACTATTGGAGTCGAGGACGAAGAGCGGGAAGACCTTGATGCTGTGGACTCGGACACATCGGATGCACCGCAGCCCATTTCGGCAGCATCGAAACGGGGGGCATACGACCTTGCTAAGACTAGGGAGGTAAGAAATGTTTTCCGGAGATGTGCAGCTGCACATCCTGATTGGTGGGATTGGCTTGGCGCGGGTCGCGTCCCAAGCGTGTTAAGCCGAGAGATGGAGGAAGAACGCGAGGAACGCAAGAAGAGCCGGAGGAAGGGTCTCAAGGAGAAAATTCGTGAACGTCAAGCCAAGCAAGAAGAAGCAGCTCCACCACCAGCTGTTGAGGTGGAACCAGCCGTGGTAAAACCGAAGCAGATGAGTACAGAAGGACCCAGAAGATTGGGAGGGAGCGGTGGAGGACAAGATGGCGTAGCTGGATTGAGCGCAGAAATGAGGACAAAGGTTGAGAGAGAGCGGCGGGCAAGAGCCGCTGAAGCAAGGCTGAAAGCTTTGGGTGGAGCACACTAGAAAGGATAAAATACGTCGGTCACAGTAACTCAATGAACTGTACACATCCGTTAATCATCCCTAATAATGACGCATAATATCATGAGCTAGTCTGGGATGGGAATTATGACGGCAAGGACATATATACAGCATAGGCATAACGT
>QFFB01023905.1:0-10710 GCA_003316465.1 Ramaria cf. rubripermanens | reverse complement strand
GCAATATACAACTGTTTGGTAAACTAGGCGGCTATTAGGAACGCAATCAAAGCGCGAACGAAGGACGTCACCTCCCGACTTCAAAAAGGCCACTTTGGAAAACAACGATTGAACCTAATACTAGGTCATGGTGTTGTCAGAAACGGTACGCAGCCTCTGGAACCGAAGCCGAAGGCAGCTGCCATCGACCTTGCACACGCACGACGTAACTATCCTATGCGAGAACTACCCACCGGGACCTATATCCCACGGCCCACAACGCCCAAGGATCTCGAATCTCATGGCTCCGTTCTCTTCGCTCAATCGACTATAGTCCGATCTAAACCCTCAAAGCTGCTGACGGCTCTGGAAAAATTTGAACGTGTGTTGTGTCTATATGCGTGCTACTATGACTTGAGTTGTCTTCGAACATTAGCTATATCTTTCCTTTCAAAAAAGAACCGTCTTCTCAAGTTCACAGATTTTGCTGGTTTAATTTCACAGCCCAAAGAAACAGCATTTGTTGCAGATAAAACAAACCTCATTCCGCTCTCAGACGGAAAACGGAAGGTAGATGCCTCTAATGTGCTTCCCAGACAGATCGAGAAAAGAAGGGTCAGCATTGCATTGTCCTCTTGATTTGATCTTATCTGTAATTTACCGTAGAGACTCAGTCCCCTACCCGTTAGGGATGACTCGTCTTCTACAGCCTTCCCACCTTCTCCTTCACCGGCTTTCCCTGCCCGCCTGTCTGCACCTTGCTCTGATACTTCAAGCATATATTCTTTCCAAGTATCTGCGGGATACTCTGAAATGTCCGCCGACTATCATGTTTCCGTTGCAGGACATCGAGACTTGAAGTGTGACGCCTACAAAGATTCCTTCTATTCTTCACTAGAAGTGGGGTGGCTAGAGGATGATCCCCTCATATGTCAAGGCGAACGTAGCTCCGAAGATAGGAGTGGCATTACAGGAGGCTTCGATGGTCAGGAAAACACTTGGGAAACGTCTGATATCTTAAAGGCTTCCGCCCACCCGCCGTCCGAGCCTGTCTCAGTGGAGCTCATCGAGATGTCGAATGAATGGCGTACAATGGCAGATGATCTCCAAATTGGCAATTTCCAGAGACAACAACGGACCACATGCTTCCAGGGAAATACGCAAGCACTTGGAAGACTTGGAGTAGATTTCTACGTTTTCCCTCTTCTGAAACCCCGGGCCTTAGATCCGATTGATGGATCAGTCAGGAAAAACTCAACTACTGATCGAGCAATGGCAACCTATCCTTCAGACACGCCTTTGTTCCCACTCACGCACAGTCGTACGATCTTACCCATTACTCCCAAGCGACGGCAGGGCGGGACTGCTCGTGCTTCCGTGACAGAAGAAGAGGAGCGCAAGGGCTCTCACATGGAATCTATTGTTCCATCCCCTGAATTAACCGAGCCAACTCTCCCCGTCGATACAAGCCTTCCATTTATGGAGCTCCTGGAGTATGATACTCAATCTGAGAGTCAACAGTCTCATATCTACACGAGTCGCGCTTCCCAGTTACTTACGGATGATGTCCCAGGTTCAGCAGGTATCTCAGCACATACGCCCTCTATAAGCGCGACTATCGACACCTTAGATTGCAAGCTTCCCTTTCCTAGTGGCCCTGGAGAGTCCTCATACAACATCCCAACCAGTCTAGACCACCGTGACGGTACGGATGGTTTTTCAATAGCACAGTCATACCCAATATTGTCTTGGGACTCTTTGAGGGAAAATTATATGGCTAAGCATGATCCCACAACCGAACTTGTGGACCCTGTTGGCGCCACCAATGTGGATATAGCTGTTAGGCCATGCACAGATCTGAAAGGTCTACATCAAAGCAATGTCATGGTCACAGACCCTGAGAGAGACGCAGGATCCGATTCAAAAAACGTCAAAACCAACATCGGTGACGTAGTTTCGATTGATCTCAATATCTGCAGGGGGGTTTCAATGGCCTTTGCTCATGCAGTGCATCCCAAAAATGGCATAACTGCAAGTGGACATAATGTACATCCCGCAGTGTTCCAGGATTACACAAGGCCAGAAGAAACGTCTAGAGGATGGAAGACTACACATGCAGACTGTGGTCAGGGTGATGGTGCTGGATCAAAAGGTTCAATAGAGGGCCCTCTATTATTTGCATTAGACAATAAGGAAGTAGAAGATGAAGAGTGAGGGATGTCGCTTCGGTATGATGATCATATTGATCCATATGGCTATTGCTTTTCATGACTCTTTATAACCACTGGCACGGGTGTTAGAAATACCTGAATACATCGTGTACTCTTATGTGGCGACCGTGCTGGGCCCTGTAAGGTCTGTCCCCATGACTGGATTGGTAATGTCGTGCCTACACAAGATCATCGTTAGTACATCTTTCCGCCATAGAAAAGAGTATGATTTATTACTTGTCTCGGTGTGCTGGTACACTCCCATTTCCACAACATTCTATCCGAGTGACGCACACAGTGCGTGCACCTGAAAGGCTTTGGAGGGTTTAAAGGTTTTGGAGGCTTTGGGGGCTGCTCTTTCCGTTTCTTGACCAATAATTCTGGATCACCGAAGAGTAAGCATTGGTGTCTGAGCCTAGATATCCTGGGGTTCCTGGCAAAATCCACGCCCAAGACAGGCTGGTCCTTCTGGTGTCTAAACACGCTGTTAGCGTCAATTAAGAACAATGTATGAAGACAACGAACATGATTCGAAGGTGTCCGACGGTTGCTAAGTACTTAGGTCCTTGGCAGTAAGATTAACGCAAATTTTGCAATACTATGCGTGTAATTTGTGATCTTCACTCATGGTCTAGAACTTGCTAGCCTGACGTTGGGACGTCGGGGTGTCCGAGGCGAAAGTGATCGATCTGAAACAGACTTGCAGCAATCTAATGACACGAAAACATGACTCACATAGCACCACGACATCGCAAGTCGACATGGTTTGCCATTTTTACTCAGCGTTGGAGCACACTCAAGGCATAGGATACGAGGGTCAAGGTGATCCAGTTCATCATCGGTTGCAGTATGCGGCCAATGTAACTATGATATCTCGAATGATGTCAGACACAGATTCCCAAAATGCCAAAGTTTCTAAGGAAACGGGAGAGTCACGGACGTGTGTTAAAGCTTCAGAGCACAGCACAAAAGTAGAACAATAACCACATTTCAGGACATTTAACGCCAACTTGAGCGGGGAGACGATATACTGGCCATCACTTCGAATAGCAGGCAACAGTGAGAGAAGCCTTTGATCTGGACGCTCTCCCAATGGGCTATCGGCATGGGAAGCTCCCGTGTGACATCGGCAAAATCAGACTCCTGGATCTGGACCTCTGAGGGAGCGCCAATGAGCTCCGCGAAGCCCTCAAATTCGAAGAAAACTTCAAGTGGTATAGGAAGAGTTCGGTGGGATAGAGAAGCATCAACTACGTAGCTCTTATAAAGTTTAGTAACAATGAATCTTCGTTCCGCGAGAACGGACCGTTTCCGTCGCTCGTTCTGCGGAAAAGCAACCAAATCAATAGGGAGAAAACAACGAGGGCAAAATATATACGTAATCCTGTCGTTCTAGTTCCAGCTCTGGTTTAATTCGAGTCCAAACTAACTTGAATAGTCAACAGCCAGGAAACATACTCCAGTATAAAACGCACTACGGTCCATGAGGTCTTGGGCAGGACCAAACGACGAACGGCAAGACACAGCTGATATTTCTTGCGGGAACCAGTTGAGCTCCTATAGTTTTCCATTTATGCTTTACAGTGTTAATATGATTGACATACAGTCTTCCAGATTAGATCACAATAGTACTTACGCATCAATTCGACGCCTCTGAGCCGCGGCGGATTCATTCGAGCGTTTCCTTGCGGTCATAGACACCCACATGTCGCATAGACGAGCGTGCTTATGAGGGCGATTATGAGAGAAAAAACCAGCACAACACTCCACTTAGGACGCACGGAAAGGATTTTGGGAATTTTCCTCTCCTTATTGGCCTTGAATTTTATAAGGATGTCCATAGCGCCTGCTTCCTTCAGCATTATATTATCCTCCAACCTTCAAGCCGTTCAGCCATAAGTAAGATTGTGGGTTCCCAAAAAAATCGACTCTGGATGAGATAATTTGTTGGAGCAGATATGTCACGGAAACTCTCAAAATATACCATGGTTTCGTGTCCGTTGGATTTGGGACCCTCTGTAACAGCATCCCTTCATCGATACGAAGTATAGTGACTATGGTCTGTACACGCTTCTTGTGTAGGGCAGAAGATCCATAATCTCAGGTGGAAAATCAGGGTAGCGCTTCTGAAACTTTGCAGACCACACGAGACTAAACGAGTGTGCTGAGCGATGCATAGGTGCAAGTCGGTGAAGACACAAATTTTTGAGACAGGGCTGACAGCTTCGAATTCTAAGGTTCCAATCAATTTTAAGGGTCCGGGATTTGCCACATCCCTAAATCGCATGGTACATTAGGTCTGAGCGTATGACGAACACCATAATTGTACAAACATAACAGATTGTCTCAAAAGCGAGTCTTGCATATTGAGGTTCGGAAAGATCGTCGGGGTATGTTGGAAAACCTTTGATACGTTAAACGAGCAGTTTTCCATACAGACGTCGAATGACGAGACATGAGAATCCTGTGTAGCTCCTTGCTAGTCCTGGACATACTTGGAGATCATCTTCAACAAATATATGGCACAAGCGATATACTCACCTCATACAATATATCCAACGGCATAGCTGTCAACATCCCTAGGCAGGAACTTCTGCTCCGGCGACTATTGGCCTTTAAACCATCTATGCTACTGGTTGAAAATGTCTTTACCCGTTTAAAAAGTGGTTTCGCACAGTCTATAAGCTATTAGTCTCTAGTACTCTGGAGTGCGTCCCACTAACCTGTGCTGGACTCCAATTCGTATGTGATATCATCGTCCTCCTCATCAGAGCCGTCATCCAATACGCCTGAAATCAGAGGGGGAAGCAACTTGCCAGGTTGTTACCATAGTAATAATGTCAAAAGAAAAAGCGAATTTGAACGACCGACAACCGACGACCGACAACTGACCCTTACCCCGCCTGAAGATGGACAACGAAGAAGTCGATATTGGTACGGTGCGCAATTTAGAAGCAAGTTCATGGATCCCACCGTATCTCCAAGTCGAAACCTCTCTCGAATCCAGATCGTCACACAAACTTATGGGCCTTACGTCTCCATCCGCACCTGATATAATTGAGGGTTCTTTTTCAAATCAACCTCGAATCAGTGCTACTTTGACTCGGATTAAAACACTTCCCCAGCTCCGACACAAGTCAGGAGCCACATCTGATCCAGACCTACCTGCCTTGAACATCGCAAAGATACGAAGATGGATATTGGGGGTAGCTGTAGGAAAATACCGGATAACTGTCCTCTTAGTTTCCAATACTGACGTTTCAACAATCTAATTGAACAGTCGAGTTCGATCTGGACGTGGGACCAGTCCTCAGCTGTTTATATCCGCCGTTGAAGCTCTCATCCGATTGCAGAGAGAACATGTTAGTGCTCCTGTACGCAACCTGTTTCTGGCTAATGTGGCGGATTGAAGCGCGTTCTCTTCCTTTCCAGATTCTATGATCTTTGAAACCGGGTCCCAGATCCATTCGTTTAAGCTCGCAGCCTTGGGGATGGAAGAAATGACATCAGGCTTCGCATACGGTTATGCATACTTCCTGCAACGACGAGACTCAAATTCTAAGCGTGGTTACCTTCAGGTGCATTGGTTTATTGCATTGCCCATCGGGTTAACTCAAGGGTGACAGCGTTCCGTTGTTATCCTTTCACAACATCCCTTCCCGTCCTTGTTCGAGGAGCTGGTGTCGATTCTCGCGCCACTCCATCTACTTCATGGCAGCATGATATTAGAAACGGCATGTCAGAACATTGCCTGTTGGTGGGTGAAGTATCAGTCCATGGTACTTTCATTTACACAGGCATGGCGATAAGGCCTGGCCCGTCGCTTGGATCTACTGTTGAACTAGGCTTCCTGGGGAACGCACTCCAAGCAAACTTGCCTCGTACAGATGACGAGCCTCAATTCCATGAAACATCAGAGACAATCAACCCTCTTTCCTACGTAAGTCGAGTACGGACACTTTGGCACACTTTTCACGCGAGCTGAATAGATCTTGACGTCCGTACCACGCACAAATCCATCACTTTTGGTAGTCTTCTCTTCCTGTCTTTCTTCTCTCTGGTCAATTTGGGAACTACTCATATTTTGCGAGCCCATCCTCATTTTCGGTCCTACCCCCAGAAGCACTAGCTTAGCTGTCTGGTGGTTACGTGATCTTATCCGTCCTGTATGTGGCTGTCGTTGCGAGAATCAGACTAGGTCGATTAACCAACCTTCAGATACCCCTGGCAGGAGACTTCCGCCCTTATATCACCATTCATGATCGAGACTACACCTCTCTCATAACCAAATCTCCTCCAAAAGCTGGCTTAGTGATCGGAGTAACTAATCCATTTATCCTGTCGGTAACCAAGCATTGGCCAAATGTGTTAAGTCTCAATGGGGAGGACAGGACCATGTACGTTTGCTTGCATTTGACGAATGTGGCTAGTTCCCAAGATCATTTCAGCCTATCTCACAATGGCGGCGGTAGGCCATCTCGCGACATGCCTGGCAGCGGGCCTGTCCCTGGATTCAAAGTGCAGACACACAAAAGATTCACATCAAAGGACAAGCCTCTCCTCAATTCGTGGGAATCCGCACTAAGCAAAGGAGGTCACTTTGGTGAGCTTCGCACGGTGGCCTCAACATGCATAGGTCTGGTTGACGCCTCACTTAGAACACACTGCATCTCAGAGCCTGCGACGACATTTCTCTTCACGCACTGCTTCCTTCCTTGCCCCACTTAACCGGTATCTCCATAGCCTTATCCCAAGCCCCGCCGAAGCTAGCGTAAATACCAATGCGACCCCAAGGAGCAAACCACGATTAAAAACGTTCAATACCACGCATTTCCTTGTTTCGCTTAAGACGCATGGGACACCATTACCTTTCAGGTCGTCCACAAGGCGACGGGAATTCTATGAGAGGTGGCTGAGGACACCAGCTTTTGCGCTGTGGTTAGCAAACCAGGAAGAGGTAGTAACGGGTATTTTGGAAGACCACAGAGTAGGAGGCGTAATTTGAAAGATTCCAAATATGGATGCACGATATCTTATGTGTATATGGCTCGCCCGGACATAAATCAGTTTACACATTTGAAAGCCCAGGATGCAAGAATAAACAGCAAACAACAACACGGCTACGAAATCAACATTATCGCCCGAAACTCATCTATTCTCCTGCTCGAGAGCCTCTAAACGTGCTATTTGTCTAAGTAAAAATGGTCATGGTCATGCGTGACTACCACTGCATGGAAGATGCTCACCGGTCACGAACAGCTTCCTGCCATCGTTGTAATTTCGCAACTTCATGTACTTGGAATCCAAATATCTTGGGTCGGTGCCTTTCCGCCTTCAGTGCAGCGCTCGCAGTGCTGACTCCTTCTCCTAGTCCATCGGTAGTCGTTTCTGCATCTTCTCTAGTCCGACGACTTCTTTTTGACTCGTTTCCGCTACCGTCAGTTATCCGCCCCAACGGTGGACTCATCTCCGGTGGGCCCGACTTTGGAGGTATCATATGGGGGTAGACGAGTAAGAGCATATGCGGGAACGATGTACCAAAGTAAGCGCCGTCTATAGAACCATGCCGCGACGATTTGGGAGAGTATATGTCTTCACATCGACCACAATATAATTTGACAGACTTTTCGTAAGGGACGTCTGTGAGGCCAACGGGAAGCAGAGGCTGAGACTGGCATAGTACACGGGGACATCGACCAAAGTCGGCTCGTTTATATTTGTCCAGCTGACAGTGTAACTTATAAATGTCGTCCACTTGGTAGCTCTTTCATACTTACCATTTTGGCCAGTCCCCTGGATGTTATGATCCATCTGGCATGAATGAGACCATATAAGAATCTAGCTTGCACCTCCAGTGACGTTCTAAATTCGTCCTGTATTTCGTCATCTGGAGGGGGAATTGGAAACAATAATAAAAAGATCAAGCTGGCATACCAAGGTTATCCGTAATCAGATCTAAAGCTTGAGGATAATTCTGCACCTCGGTGTTGAGTCCAGTGAGGTTGAAGCGATCTAGGATGTAGTCCTCCTCCACTTGACAGAAGTATTCATTCCCTTTTGAGGCCAGAAACCAAGACACCCACTACAGATATATGCTTTGTTATAAATATAATTTAGAATGATTAGCAGCCACTTCACCGAGCTAAGTAGGTTAGAACAGAGAACCACGATCATTGGAGCAGACTTACTTCGAGTAGTCAGAATCCGACCCAGTGGAAAGATCATCCACTGCAGGTAGTAGGCATCAGCTATCGGCTAGATTCCTAGATCGCAAGTCGAGTGGGAGAAAACACTTAACTGCCTTGAGGTTGGGAGTCAAACGTGTATGCAGAAACCTTCCGCGAGCGTCGGAGTTTTACAACATAAACTCGGTAAATTGAGCCTCCATGCAAGCCTACCTAGCTCAAAAGTATATGTCCGGGCCCAAGGCCGATGCTATATTATCACGCGTGGCTTCACAAAAGAAGAAGAAACGGAAAGCAGATGAGGCTGGTGTTTCAGGCGGCTATCTCTTCAAGGACGAGGATGGCGGGTGGGGAGATCGAGAACACGTGGATGCAGATGAAGAGGCGGAAGTTCTCGTTGCCAGTGACCGCAGTTTTAAGAAGCGCAGGGCCGGTGAAGGATGGGAGACAGTGCGGGAAGGCATTAAGCCTGAGGAGCCACCACCAGCCGATGAATGGCCTACAATTATAGAGACAGACGAACCTCCTGTTGGGGGCCTTTTGACAGCAGCGCAGGTTAAAAAGCAGTTTGCCAAGAAGGAAGGCAAAAAGGTGGAAAAAATGGCGGAGGCAGACGAAACTATTTACAGGGATTCCTCGGGACGCAAGATCGACACAAAAGCTGCGAAGGCAGAGGCCGCGAGATTACGAAGAGAACAAGAGGAGCGTGAAGCTAAGAAGATGGAATGGGGAAAAGGAATTGTTCAACGAGGCGAGGAAGAAAGAAGGAAAGCTGAACTTGAGAAGGAGAAAGTTCGAGGCTTGGCAAGGTACGCTCCCAGAATATATATGATTATTATCCACTAATTTATGGTTTACTTATATCAAGATACGCGGATGATGAGGAGCTTAATGAGGAGCAGAAAGCGCAGCAACGATGGAATGACCCAGCCGCTGCGTTTCTTACAGTGGGTAACTCGACTTATGGACTTGAGTCCCCCCTCACCCCACCCACCCAGAAACGTAATTCCAAGGGTCCACGGAAACCGACATACAAAGGGCCAACCCCACCGCCCAATCGATTCGGTATCAAGCCAGGATACCGATGGGATGGAGTGGGTACGTATCGTTTCGCGTTGTAATAAATATTTAATAATTATAATGCGCTTTTGCCTTCAGACAGGTCAAATGGATTCGAAAAGAAGTTGTTCCAATCGCTCAATGCAAGGAAACGGTCTGGCCATGAGGCACACGCGTGGAGTGTCGAAGATATGTAACTTGTCAAACTGGAACTTGCTGTTCAAGTTGTGTCATGTTTCTAACGGGTAATCTTAACAATTTCGACGTTACTACTGGAGCTCATGAACAGGTTACGTTCTCCTGCGCGGATGTAGGATATTCAGTATTGATCAAAGCTTTGTTCTTCGGGCAACGGTCACCCGCAGGGGGCGAATGCCATCACTCGGTCGTCTATCTCATTTCTTATGAATGTTTGGCGGTTTGACTGAGACCCCTACCGCGGTCTCCCAAGATCGCGACTTGGATGGGCAAAGACGCACGCGGGTATCATTCAATGAGTACAGTAGCAGATCGGACAAATATAGATTGACGGTCGGTAATATTAAGAAGGTTTTTCTAGCAAAAGGCTTGTTTCCTGCGCCAAATTGTATGACCAGACTTCAAACTCCTCGGCGTGGAACATACATGTCAAATTAGTGACTGGTACTCTCCGAGTGTCACGCTTCGAACCCAGATGATTATCCCTGTGACTCATGTACATGCAACGCCCCAAGCTTTACTTGGTGCGCCACTAAAGGAAACGCTGACACGAATAATACCTGCACAACAGGACCTACGTTATAGAAGCTGATTGCTCAAGATTATCAGGAGATAACCGTCTCCAGGCTCAGTAGCTCTAGATAATTCCAACCACTTCAAGGACCATTCAAAATGATGCAATGTTGTATTCTAAGTGCTATAATGAATGCCCCCAACTATCCCGAGGTACAATTCACGTATCGGTAGCATGATGTGGAGTGACAGGGTGTTATGTATAGCAGAGCACGCGATTAGCTGTTCAGCACAGTGGAGAGCGCAGAGGTCCGAGGGTAGATGTACTCTCCCCACCACGAGACGCACAAGTTTATGAGGAGAGTGAAATCTTTGCTTGAAATGGTGATGTTGAGACCAGACACACAAAATGGGGCTGTCTGTGGTTTGCACTAACAATGTGATCAAATCCTGGGGTCAGGTCTGTTATGAAATGGAGGATGTTATGGTAATTTTCCCAGTATTTCTACCATTTTTCTTTCTTTGTTATGATCATTTTTATTCTCTGTTACACCTTGTCACACTCA
>QFFB01023904.1:0-13295 GCA_003316465.1 Ramaria cf. rubripermanens | reverse complement strand
ACGTCAGGACCCACACTCATTAACAGCTTCAAAACTCACCGAAGTGATCAGAAATTGATAAGTCGAGTATGTTTTGTCCATCCAGGCATTCCTGCAATGCTTCAGGTCAGCAACAAGGCAGGGAAGATACCCAATATAGTACCGAATCCTGGTTCTCCTGTCCTGGACAATTCACAGAGCTGCTGTTAGCTTGAATATGAATCTCTCCTGAAGGATGCTGAAAACCGAGTAAACGTGGTGGGATAGTCCCGACGGGGTCATTCTATCGTAGGTAATCAAGAAATGTCTCCCCAAACAAGATTACGATCTACTCACTCTGTTGTGAATATGCGTAAGTCCCGGAGCCTAGAGAGGGCAGTTGAAAGGCTATATATGCAAATTGTGCTGCATAGACGTACATTCTGATCGACGAAGTTGGCCCAATTCTGGTTCCCACCGCGAGGAAGGCCAAATACTGTTGTCGTAATGGTGACACTGGGATCGAGATGCTGGCGCAGGAACACTGCATCCATAACCGCAATCGCAGCGCCTGTTTGATGGAAGAGGAGGGAATATTCGCCAAAAAAATCACGGACAAACGTGAATAAAGCATACCGAGACTGTGTCCATGGATTTCAACCTTGTTTACGCCCTTTGACGCCAGGGCAGCAGTTACGTTTCCCAATATCTGATCGGCAGTCCGACCAAAAGTCAGAGAAAAGCCGTTATGCGTCTGGATGGAAGCTACCGCCACGATGAAATCAGAGAGGAATCCCCGAGACTAAAATTTAAAATGCGCACAGCTTGCTCCAGGGAAAAGGGTAGTGTTGAGGGGCTCAAGGTTAAATTCCAGGTCGTTTATAACAGATACGCTAAATCCAGCTAGACAATTATAAAGTGTCGGTAATGAAGTATGTTACCCACGGGTCACTACTGTTGGTGCCCTGATGTGCGACGACGATCGATTGTGCGGTGGGGTCATGTGCAATGAAATCTGACCAGAGATAGTTGGGTTGTCTATGTCAGTTCGAATACAAGTTTGAGCTGTACTGACACCGGGGAACAAGAGCATCGTCTGTTCCAGATTGCGTGTGAGTGATAAATAAGCCTGATATTGCATGAAGTCGTACCTCCTCCAGCAGCAATCGGCTCGATACCGGGAAGAGCGGCACACGAAGGTCCACAATTCCAGCTGAGAACGGCCTGCGGAGAGCAATACGCTATTTGAGAAAATCTGAAAGCAGTCAATCCCGTAAAAGACCGTGCCACGGTTCAAAATACTGAATGCACCTACCTAGCAGGTCTCACAAATGGGTCGGTCTGAGCGGTCGACAGAATAGAGACGGCTGCATTTGAGTTGGTGTTACCGATTCCGAATATCGGCACAGCGGTGACCCGGGTTGACAATGCGAAAAGGAGGGAGGAGAGAATTACGTGGATGGCCATAAGTAAGTCTTATCGGGAAGCACTTTTAGATTTTTAACCAAGGTGGAGAACCTGTTGAGTGGCAAATACACGGAGAAGGAACGAACGATTGGGAGTGGTTCGCCAGCGAGTCCAGTGGGCAAATACAGATGCAGAATTATACAACGAGGACGAACAAGGACAGGGAAACTGTTAAACGTTAAGTACCGCCTGGGTAAGTCTGTCACAAGTACTGTCCATCATGTAGATCAGGGTTTCTATATTGGAAGTTTAGCGCCGCACAAATGAGAGGTTGATGGGACTTATGTAAGACTGGCCAGTGGGCCCCAGCAGCCGAAAAACAAAATTTGGGCTCGAACTTTACATAGATTATCTTGCAAGATATGTGCACATCGATTGTATAATGAACAACCTGCATGTACGCTACCGCTGCTGTATACCGAAAGTTCTGTGGTCAGCTTGATATGACTCCATGCCAGTGACATCGGATCGACCCGGATAATGCACATGTTCTCATGCCTGTTTTATGATCACACCAGTTGGGGTCACTTAAATGCAAAACCTAGCTATGAGATTTTGACTTTATGTACCAGACGTATGTATCTACGGCTTCGAAAAATCCCCGCCATACTCGAGCCCGCCCCGCCGGCTCCCAGTGCGGTGCTGTGCGCGGTATTGTAAACGGCCTTCAGGAATGTGTCTATACTTTTGACCCCCCGCCTTCTTAACCTACTCGAATTCAAAGCTACAGGTGTGAAATTAGCGTGTAGACGTGTTATCTACTATGATAAATGTTTTTCGGTCGGCAATCAGTCCATGTCAGCATCTTTGCCAACAAGGTGAGATGAGCCTCTCGGCGTGTTTCGGCAAGCAATCCATGAACAGAGTATCTCAGATAAGCAGGTTTACTATGCGAGGCGGGATTTCCGGCTGTAAAATGACCATGCTACGGCATCAATTACAGTAATCGCACGTCACTCCGCCACAACATGTTATAGATCGACTTGAAGCGTTGTAATTGGGTAATAGCCTTAGGGTGAGTTACGGTGTGGTTCAAGTTTAGTGAGTAACGAGTCATTCCCGAGCGTTCTGTTTGTGGAGACACACTGCTTCGACCTGTTATATGTCCACAGCTGAGCACTCGTGAGTGCCCTCATCCCGTTACTTACTATGGTTATCATAGAATTGCTCAGCATTTCTGACTGATTTTGTAGGCAATTGACGGTTCTTGTATAACTTGAAGTTATGACAGGGGCCCAAGCTATCACTGTTGGTGATGCATCTTCAAGTTGAGGCTAAGCCTGCCATGGGACTACGCCTTACATCTGTTCTGCTTTGCTTGCGATCAAAGTTGCCTGCTGCCAGCAGTGTTGATCAATACGAATCGAGTGTGGCTAAATAGGTGTTACGTACCAATGTCACGCGATTGGCTACGCTGGATCCCATTCAATGCTGCGGGGCAAAGGAACCACAACAGACCAACAGACCACTGACCCATCGCCAAGTGATAAACCATGCATGTGTCAAATAGCTTGGATCCTAGCCTCTGCTAGATGCATTGAACCAAAGCTGAAAATGCAAATTAGACAGGATAAAAAGAAGTTTCCCGTGACATTACAATGCATGCTGGACGTCGACAAGGAAGAATGAATGAATTTGCCAGTGATATTATCCCAGGCGATACTACATCCCCTCGCAAAATTCTTCTCGAGTTTCATAGGATGTCAACGACGCAGACAGCCAATCTTGTTTTACATTCTGTTAAGACCTACTGTCATGTGAAAAAAAGTGAGATTAGACCGACAGGTAGCTGCTTTTACCCGGCAAGATAGTACGCCTAGATAATACCGAAGCCAATAATCGGCAGATTAGTTCTATCTTGATTGTCAGTTCCTGTAAGTTAGTGATAAGTTCCCTGTCAGTCGTATGAATTTCTACTTCCTTCCGACTTACGCCAAGATTTTGAATGCCGTTTCATCCTCAGGTTTCTTCTGTTGCCTCCACCCACCACATAGCTCCTCTTCCCCCCTCTCAATCTGCTCAATTGGACCATAATATTTTATCGGCTGAACTACTGTATTATACGCAGCATGACTTGCACGTGTTGGATTCCGGTCGCGGGTTATTTCCTGAACCGGCTCACGCCATCGTGACGTGTCTAGATCACCGTTGTTGTTGTCGTTTTGAATTCATTGGACCCTGGCTGTTAGACTTGTTAATAGGGAGCCGCGCATGATATCGACAAGGGTTCGGCGTATGGCAGCTAGAACAGCAAGAACACAGATCAGACGCGGTGATCACTGACCCGATAGCCGTTTGTCTCGAAAAACGACCGGCTCCAGAACTCATGGACCCACATTCCATGTCCTGGTGATGAACCGAACAGCACTGGCCCGGATCCCAGAGTGAGTGTTGCAGAATGGTGTCTTGTACCTTACATTGAGTTTGATAGTCCAATAGAAGTTAAAGTGAACAGTTAGGTGAAACACAGCCTGTCGACGTCTGTGAAGCGCTTTGTCTGAATAGAGTATGCTTGTCTGCCGCGCTGTAGCACTGTACAACACAGTACTAGTCACGGGGCGTAAGTAGGTAGCGCTACCGCAATCATACCATCTAAGCAATCTGCTGGATGGATACGTCATCTCGTGGCTGTGGTCCTTGGTAAAGATCACATCAATGGGAGCGCATGCCGTTTTGACAAACGCATGAGGAATGATGGTGAGTATCCAATGGCAGGATGTCACCAGGCTGGGAGATCAGGTGGCAATATCGTCACAAGTACAATGACCGGTGGAGTTGCATGGTGTCTGCTAGACTCGAATGACCGAGTCACCCAAGATGGCAACATGATCTTCACGTTCTTTGATCGTGAAGCTGGGTGGTGATCCACACCTTACACCATGCACATATCAGTTCCGTCCTTCAACTCCTGCAACATCTTTCAGGCAGCAAGCTGATGGATTGTCTTTTCCTTCCAGGCACACTCTGCACAGCAATCTCCAACTCCAACTGGTCACCTGCAGGTGTAGTCCCCTGAAGCCACACATCTGAGGGGTGTGAGGAGATGGGCATGTTGGAGGAGAGGATGGTGTATGCGATGGAGCAGGAGAAGGGGAAGAGGATGTAACACAAATTACTGCAATTAGGATGTATTTACCCCATGTCTCACAGTGATTGCTCTACTGTGTTGGAATCCTCTGGAAGTGACAGAAGTGGCAGATAGGGAGACTCACAGCTGGATGTAAAATCTTAGGTGTCATATTTCATATACAACAAAAGCAAATGTAGCAGATAAATTCAGGGTACATAGGTGAACTAGCATCCTCAGGAGATGCAGATTTGCCAACTCAAAGGAAGAAGGGCATCTTTAAGTGCCTCTGTAGAAGCACCATCCTCACTATCTTCAAGCTCCCTTAGGACCCCATCTATATGCTTATCGGCTCCTGAAAGATTAGCAACCTTTGGCACATGCAGCATGAATTGTGAGTTATTCTGCTGATGGAAGTGGAAGTTTCTTAGGACCTGGAGTCATGAACATCACAGGTCACAGTTCTCTTATAATGTGGGAGGATGTATATTGAATTCAGTGCCCCAAGCTTGTATGTATTGGGTAGGCCCTGGAACTTTCAGTCCAAATGCAACAGCACATCAAATAATTAATAACTCACCATAGGCTCAAACCAGAGTTGCAAGTCATTGAACAAGGCATATATGCTGATATTTAATGTTAAAACATTTTTTAGACAATGGATATTGTTGCCATTAAGGTCAGAAGGAATCTGTCTGTAGCCAAACTAATGCATGATGGCTCACAATGAAGCAGAGTAGTGATGCTAGGCCTACAATAAGCATATGGATATCACACAAAATAGAAGAAGAAACCTGCCCTACTGCTGCCCTCATTGTCACTAGAAATATTCTGGTTGGTTGATTCAGAGAAGATATGTGCACAATTTGTTATGATCCCATCTTTTTTTTCACCCTTGGCCATTTTCTCCAGCTCCTCATTACCTTTTATCATTGAACATTTGTAATTTCCTGTGACAACACAATGAAAGCCACCCCAAATCAAGGCCTTGGAATAGGCAAGTGAGTTTGTAAATTACAGAAGAATGAATGCACTTACATTCTTCTTGGCATCTTGATGTGTCTGAGGAGTTTCTACTGATGTATCCATTATCATTGCCTTGTGGGTGTTGAAAGAAGGCAACCAAATGTAGTAGGGTGGGGTGGGTACACGGTCTTTTATCCTTTTGACTGTACATGTCTTTCAGAATGGCAGAAAACAGGTAACAGGAGAAGCTTACATACACAAATGTAATGATCAAAGTACATTTTTCCATTAGTTGCCAATGCATCTTCATCTGCATAGGAAAGGACCTCTTGGGCAACAGCTACACAAGCTTGGTCTGAAGGCCCTTCCAGCACCAGGTATCCCAGGATCCTTGCATATATCAGTCTTTTGGAATTGGGATGTGTTTGAGCAGATTGTTCAAATTGGCGGATAATGGGATATGCACTGCGGATCACAGAGGAGGTACTGAGTCGGTTTGGAAGGTGAGCAAGAAGTGCGGTCATAGTTTGAATCAAGATTGAAAGCCGGAAGCTGGATACGCTACGTCATTAGACAAGCGATTCTCGCTATGAGCTTCGGGTGGCAGATTCCGGACCCGATCTAATCTATAGCTACAACACTCTATGCTACAACGTACATGTGTGATCCCCTCCCTTGATGATCTACCAAAGCATAACACTCAATGTGAGACCAAGATGGCAGGATGTGTCGGTTGGGGGAGCGGCGGCGGGGGAATCGTTTCACACAATCTTCATTTGTTTTCATTGCTGATAACTTCTGCAGGATCATCAAACTCAATACCCTGCCCTCTCGCAACAGCCTGAGACTATCTTGCCATCCACTGCCAGAATTGACTCCAGGTGAAAATAGGCTGAATTGAATAACGGTCTCAGTTGAGGTGCTTCTTGGTGTGGCGAACAGAATAAGAGATGGTAGATCATCTATAGTGCCTGGTAAGAAGATGATATCGACGAGACCCAGCTTGTGGCTCACGCAAAAGGAATGGTGGGATGACATGCGACTGGAAGCAATGTCGAGCACGAGCATGTGCGTTGCGATCAGAGGCGGTGCCGTCACTAGCGGAGCGGGTCTTGTGTTCCGGGACACCACGAGCAGCTGAGATGACGTCGAGACTTCTAACCACATACTTTCACGCCACTGCAACAGATTTGTCTGTATACCGAATGATCCTGCACATTCACTGAAACTTCTCCGTTTTTGTTGTAATCAAGCTTGTCGCCCAATGGACGTACGACCTTGATCAAGTCACATCGTTGCAGAAGGATTGTTTGTGATGGCGGAATGGCAGAAGCACTGCAGCGAGGTTTTTCAATAGGTTTCAGCCTCCCGCTGTGAACACTGCCTGGTTCTGGAGGAACGGCGTAGTACCGGTATGAGCAGTGCTGCAGGACAACTGCGGGCGTGGTTGCTTGGGCGGACTTTGCCGCGTGATCGGCAGATTTTATCGGTGTCGTGATCTGAAGGGTTGGGCGTTGTCACGGTCACGGTTCACTCCCGCCCCCTTGTCCCCTCTTGTTTCACGCCTCCCTTGACGACGCCTCCGCCATTCATCTCCAGTATAAGAATCTCAGCCCCTTGCCACGGTTTTCCAACTACCTTAACTTCCTCCCCAACAATCTCCAAGTTCTTGTTACATAGCCTCGATACTTTGAGCCATGTCCTATTCTGCATTCTTCACTGCCGGATTGACTCTCGCCTCGCATCCCCGCGAATACGAGTCCTTCTCCATGCCCCCACCATTGCAGATCAATGTACACCCTGGCACACCCCGCCGAACCCGCAAGCGACGCTCCTCTTTGACTATAGCCACCTCACCCATCAGCACGATCAAGTCTCCTGCGAGGAACGCGAACGACGCAGCGAGAAGTGCGCTGCGCAGTACTAGTCCCAGGGATAGCACGTTCTTCGAAGCGTTGCAAAGTGCGGCGCGGCCTAAAATGCCAAGGTACGTTGACCCTGTCTGTTGTCAACGCAGTCTATCAATACGTTATACGTCAGGCGCAAAACCGTTAGCAGTGCTAAGGACCTCCCGTCTCTTCCTGCCCCTACATCCCCACTTCCCACCGTTCCGAATCTTCGCATAGACTTTCCCCGGGGCCCACATACGCCTTCTGCACCTCTTACATCCACAGAAGACGCATATCCATCTTCACCCATAGCCGCCGACTCATCTTGTCCTGCATACCATCCTGGATCTCTCCGTGCCAATCCAGCTCGCAAATCTTCCTTCCTTCTTCCCATGGGGCGTGGAGCTCTATTGCCGAGCGCCTATGCTAGCAATATTCCCGACGATAACCTGAAAAGAGTCCTTGACATGGATATACTCGTGGAGGTTAAAATGGCTCCCGCAGCGGTGTGGTATGATGACGAGGAGGATATGAAGGAGAACGGTGGAGACGTATGAGTTTGTTGTGTTGTGTTCACGCTGTGCGCATTTGCTGTTTGCTCTCGTCTTTGCCTGGTGCATTGTATCATCACCATCCGTTTTAATGACCTCTCGTAATACTTTAGGAGAAGAGGGGAGTTATATGTATGTCATAATTGGTGTCCTCGATCCATCACATACTACACGCCCAAGCACTTCTGTATGCCTACAATAGACCGCATAAAACGCTAATATATATCAGCTAACTGATTCTCAGATTTCATTCGCTCTAATAAGTCCTCTAAACACCCGAGTCGTCGTAATTAAACATAACGTAAATACTGAACTTTAATGCTGTACAACTTTGACACTACTGCGTATAGTATATATGCTTACGCTGACCAGAAAAAAAAAGTAATGCACCTATCAACCACGGGCCAGGCTGCTCAAAATTCTTCCGACTGCTGCTGACTGGTGACCCCCTGCAGGTCTCCCCAGCCCCCCTGCAGGTTTCCTCAGCCCCACTGCTGTTGACCGGTGACCCCCTGCAGGTCTCCTCGGCCTCACTGCTTTGTAACCGGAACTCTATAACATGTCATGAGAAGATGTGCCCTTGGTTATTATATGAAGCGGTCCAAACTATCACAAGTAATTCTAAGGCAATAACCAAAATATCACTAGTGTTGCACGCACGGTTTATTAGATCGACAGGATAGGAAGATGAAGATAGGTACATGCCATAAGTCTGAATCACACACGCACACATAGATATCCTCCACAATATCGCTACAAAGTAAATAATAACCTGAAGATCGAAATGACGGAAGGCGGAGAGCTAAGGAATAGCTGCTAGAAGGGGAAATGGGGTGGGGGCGGACTCGTGACCACCCTGTCGCTAGTAAATGTGCATAAGACGTTAATCATAGTACTAGAACAGGCTGGTCATGAGTCTTGGGAGGCGAGGATATGCAAAGCTGGGGAGGTCTATGGACCGCTGACAACCTATATAGTACTATATCCCCAGCCGCTCCCCCTGTGTATATAGCTACGGTTTGTTTCTCAAGTCTCGTTTGCAAGCATTTTTGTGTTGCCGGGTCGGTGAGGGTTTTATATTTTAGAGTACTTAGCGCAGGTCACGTGTGGATCTGACCTGACGAATCCTAGGAGACGTCGGGCGGTTACAGTACCTGCAAGAGCCAGAACACCCCTACTAGTGATGCCGTCATGATGCCCTGCTCAGGAGTTTTCTTGATCAGATGTTTTAGCTTGGCTCTGACCCATATGATACCTCGGAGTATTGGACGTGACTTGGTACGGGCTGCTAAGTACAACTAAGTCGACAGCATACCAGGCAATGCTAAGTGTTGCCTTATAGTTCGTGTCTCAATCAGAGCTTGCACTTTGTAGGATAAGTACCAATGACGGCGAAAGTGATATATGTACGGTTGAGCAAGCGATCATACTTACACCGTAGAAAATGGTCTAGCTTTGATCTGGGAGTTTGGCCCATCTGAGAACATCCTGGGGACTTATGAGACGCCAAAAGCGCCTGGCGATGCTGCCGTTTTACTGATGCCCCGGTGTCCACTGGTGCCTGGTGATCCACTGTGCCTGAGACTGGATATTTGGGGTAAATATGTGTGCTTATTACCCTGAGCGTGTGCCACGTGCGCAGCTGAGATGTCCAATCTTCTGATAAAGTCGCCAGGTGCTCCAGCCTGCATTTCTATCTCCCAAATCTGCGACGCCACACACAGTTTGTCCATGGCATGTTGAGTAGAGTGCTTGATTCAGGCGTATTTAAATACCCACTGACCTTTTGATTTTGTAAGAAGAAAAAACAGACGAAATATGACACAGAGACACGTACATCAGTGGGAGTCGCACCGAGGGGGGGGGGGCGGTAATTGGTACCTTATAAGAGCTCAACTTGACTGAATCCAGAGGGCGTCGAACGAGATATCAGCCCGCAGCTTCCTGGAACACATTAAGTCACTGGCCCCCAAACACTATACTTACGCGGCCTGCGCTTACAGTAATTTCTCCAGGCAAAATTCTCATCGATGGCAATAAGCAGACAAAAGGCGCGAACGCGAGCTTTGAACTTGAATGTGTGAATAGCAAGCAAAGCATTCAGTGTAGTAGTGAGACTACATATATGGGAGCCCTAAAATCATAGACTTTCAGTGGCATTATGACAGTATACGATCCCGAATAGAACCCACCTTTTTAGATATGATAGTCATTTGTTCCTGTGCACCGCCAAGTAGCGCCAAGTACGTACCAATTTTGGTATCTTGCTTCATAACATTACTGGGTAGACTAATATCAATCCCCAATACCTCCCCTCAGGTTGCGAACCGACCGCACGGCCATCTCGGTCGCCATGCCAAATTAGTATCACGTAATAGGATTACCCGACCAGATCGCGTGGCGCGGCGGACTTGGAATTAATTCTGAAATGTTATGACTCCTGTAATTACAAGTGATGTGGAATCTTCTATGAATATTTCATTGAAATTCACGACCAATAATCTGGCTGATGGCGTTACTATCCTCTACAACCGCCACGCCACATAACTTGAAGACTACTAGAGTTGGATACCCTGCGAGGGTAAGTACTGAGCCTGCCTACGGAAACTAGGTTATCTGGGATAATTGCTATTGGACCAAAGGGCTGTCAGTCCGGGCGTCATTGACGGTTTGGAACATGCCGAGTGATCACCAGAAATGCGCGGCAGGTCTGCGGGTGACTACGATATGCGGTGCGACTGGAATCTAGATAATGTTGGGGTGTTGCTCAACCAGCGCTTGCACAATACTGGCGCTCCCCTAGGTCTAGTACTCGTTTAAATATGGGTCTCGTTATTCTATGACAGTTTGACCAACCTTGATCCCATGGCATTCCCGCCCACCCAAAGCCGGCACAATAGACCAAAAGTCCCTGAAAATCCTTGGTCACAGTGCTGGTCTTCGAACAATGTTAATATGGCCAGCCGGGCCACAAACTGTACGTCGCAGATTGTATCAGGTTAATGCTCAGCTCTCAAGAGAAACTTCACGTTATGACATTATTGCCACTGCGCTTGTGATAATTCATCTCCCAGACATCCCCGCCCCTCCCACCTACTTCTCAAACGAAACCTCTTCCCAAGAAGAACATCTCTCTCGGGAATTGTCAGGTATATACTATGACAATGTCAGTTGTGACGGCTGACTGATTTCTGTTGTGAGGCCACTTTCTGCAGAACTCCTATTCGTTTGAAGCATCTTCTGGCTCAGTCCATTATCGTACGTCTCTTAATCATCGTCCTAATTAATATGCTGAAGGTTTCTTAATTTAAAGGCTCAAGCTTTGACCCACGCCACATGGCTGCCGATTCCTCCGAGTCAACGTCCAGCAGACCATTTCCTCAAGGGCGGGTGCGTATTTTCAAAGAGTTAGTCATTGCATATTCCAATAGCTTTTTTGGAAACAGGCCCAGCGCTCTTCCTCCCCCGCGCCACGCCGTATCTCGCCACCTCCAGTGGAACATGTGTACTGCCTGATCAGCGACCTCACTCACAGTCAAACATTTAACGCCTACGTTCGTAATGTTCATCCCAGTCATGACCCTCGGGCTTCGAAATTGTTCGCTTGCAAGTTCAGCGGCTGTACGCATCCTACGGCCTTTTACACCGAGACAGAAGCAATACAGCATGTTCATTTTGCCCACCTTGATTTTCGCAACTACACTTTCGTTTGCATAGCCTGGTCCGTACTTCCAGCTATTTGGACGACCCCGCAGCACTAACGCAATTTATAGCGGGGTCGTCTTTGCTCGTAAACAGGACGCCGTTCGGCATGTGAAAACTATGAATGATGGCAAGAAGTATGTGTGCAGCGGTTGGTCAGTTATTCCTGCCGTTTTATTCGCACATGAAGTGATATTTTACACCAGCCAGAAATCATACTCTCGCAAGGATTATCGGGATGGTCATCAAGAGCGTTGTTTGGAAAGGAATTCTTCATATACTTTTCCCGTATGAACCTCATGGGTAGAGGTGGTGTGCAATGGTTTATAATTGTTTTGGCCGTTTTTGGCCGTATTTTGATCTCTAATGCTTTCTGTATTCCTGGTTACTGTATCCCCGTGAGACCCGCTGCTTTTCGTCTGACTTATATATTCCGTGGCCCTGTTTGATTAGCATGGTAGTATGTTATCGATTGTTTTACAGTAATATTGATCTCATGTTGACACTCATCAGCCCTATTGAAGTACGGCATCAATACACCCAGTGAAAGAAACATATTGCTGGACAGCAGTTTGACAAATTTGTATGATATGAACCGTGAAAGATGTGAATAGCGTCATTTCCTGAGAATCTTGAGCTGTATACTATACTTAGTAGATTTTCGAGATGTTAATAGGCTTTCAAGTTCCGATTTCGCAATTGCTGTCCGGCGCCTGGTGATCCGTTTTCTTCTCTCTTGACATAAGCGTGAGTACTTAGCACCTAGTATCGCTTCATGAGGTTGTTCAAGATGACTTTGGCTTGCGATAGATTTCTGCCATGTGAGGCTTTCAGGCTCCGCGATTTTGCAACGAATCAGCCCTGAGGCCGGAGCCCGCTGATCCGTTTCTTCCCTCTCTGAAATTAGATGGAGCTCTGAGCCTATATCTCTCTCGGTATTACTGACTCGAAATAAGACGTCATTTCACTGATGGATCTATGAAGGTGTTCGAACCGGCCATCACGAGAAAATCATTGGGGACTCGCGCGGACGTGGCGGCACGTAAGCACAGCGTATGTAGGGCTAAAGAACGCATTTTAATCGCGTAGTCGGCCTGTTTAGTAGGCGTCAGGAGGCTCGGTGTCGATATCGGATGGCACAAGCGGCGACTTTGACCAAAGCTATATACACATCGGACTGGCGGTTCCGCCTGTTTCCAGAGTCTTCCAGACTTGCGCTTGTACTCATTACTTATGTCAGCTTCGGCTTCTAAACTTCTTCCTGTTATGTCGACTGGCACTGGATCTGGCACCGTATGAATCCATATAAGGATATAGCTTTTGCTTTAATTTGAGGCAGCACGGTGTCACCCCTGTCCCCTCTCAGTCTTACACCCTCACGTCCTCACCCCAGCAACTCTCTGTTCAACTCTAGCATGTTCAATTCACTGGGTTTGTATGTCCCGGGTGGTGCGTTCAGTCGCAGTCAATGGTTTCTTGGACGTGCATTCTTCCGGTGCACTCTGATTCTGCGTACTTGTAAGAAGAATACCTCACTTGGAGTCCCATGGACTCCAACAACGTCACCGCATTATTACCGATGCCAGATATAACGAGTATGTCTCGTATTTGGAACGCCACGTACAGTTTATTGTAACTGCGTCGTCTGATTCGTCAGGTGGCCTCGCCTTTGGGAGAAGCGGCGGTACACCTGCC
>QFFB01023759.1:0-29274 GCA_003316465.1 Ramaria cf. rubripermanens | reverse complement strand
CAGCTCATATCCCCCGATATTGCACCTGAACTTCAAGGCCAGCCCCCCCAATCCGACATCCACTCGCACCCCAGTCAATCCCAGTCTCAAGCACATCTTGCCGCTTCCGCTATGGCATCCCGCCCAGATCCCAATCTCGACCCCAAGCTCAGTGGAGATCCTGTCAACACAGGCATGGCGCATGCACCACCAGGGGCCGCCCTTCAGCTCGGCGGCCTCGACTCCACGCAGATCCTGACTCTCCTGCGACATCTTCCCGGCGTTTTCAATAAGGTGTGATACCCTGCTTTGCATGGGACTCAGCTCTTATATTGGATGAATGGCCTGACAGCTTGCGGAGCAGGGCGGGTTGAAAGAATCGACAGAGCAATTACAGCAGCACCTCGCGGGGTGCGCATATTTTAGTAGCTGATACTCATGGGTATTATCTCATGCACTGACAGTCGTCCACTCCCTGGTCCATCATCCAACTTCACATTTACGACTACCCCTGGCCCTGAGCTGCCCGCGCCTACTGCCATCTCACCAGTGTGTAGATTTACCACTCGATGGTCGAAAGTGACTGATATATCGATCTGAAGAATGGTAAGGGTATAAAGCGCAAACGAGGAGGCAGGGCTCCAGGGAGCGGCGACGACGTCGAAGGGGATGATGCTGAAGACTGGACTAGGCAGAGGAAAGATAATCACGTGGGTGTGTCAATATCTGCCAAGACTCTTAGCTCACATATTTCCAACCCCTCTTCAGAAAGAAGTAGAGCGTCGCCGTCGAGGAAACATCAACGAGGGTATCAACGAGCTAGCTCGTATTGTTCCCAACGGCAGTGGGGAGAAAGCCAAGGTTTGACCCTGTCTACTTTTGAACACCGTTGTTATGCCAAGCCAACATCATCCCTGCAGGGTGCAATCCTTAACCGCGCCGTGCAATACATCCACCATCTCAAAGAAAATGAAGCACGCAATATTGAAAAATGGACTCTCGAGAAGTTGTTGATGGACCAGGTATGTTTTCGGACTAATATATCTGTGCCATGCATCTTTTCAGTGCTCTACCTGCGCGGCTGGTTATGCACACCTGCTGGCAATACCCTTCATGACTTCCATTTGCTTCCCCATTTGGTGTTCATTCCCTGGTTACTGATTTCACCTGCTCCAGGCAATGGGCGACCTCCAAGCACAGCTTGAGGATATACGTCGTCTATGGGACGAGGAGCGCCAAGCTAAGGAACGTGCTCTACTCGAACTGGACGTCATTCGAGCTGGCGGCAGTGGGGGCGGACCGCCAAACACTCATCCACACGCCATGACCAATCCCAACGCCTCTATGTCGATGCCAAATGCACACCCGAACCCTTATGAGCGTCGCGCAGGCCAAGAGGTAGACCCCCACGACAGGGCGTATCATCCATCAGACCGACACCACCATGCTCAGCGGGGCTCGGACCCCAATGGTCCAGGCGGCCACATCCATGACATTCCGGATGGCCAGATGCAAAGTGATGCTGACGGCGACATGGTGGACCTCACTGTCCCCAGGGACCCTGATGTTGCGAGCGGCCATCTTGGATTACGAGACCCGGATGTAGCTGGCGAGGGCGATGCAAGTGGGAGCGTTGATCCGGAAGCTGATGCGGAAGGTGAGGGTGAGGAAGGGGATGAAGACGATGAACGGCCGGGGAAAAGAAGGCACGTTTAAATGAGATGTACATGGGCTCTTCTTCCCGTTTGACTTTGCATTCGTCCTTCTTGGAGTTACTTCTCTCGTCGCTGGACTTTTGTCCTTTGTTAATCCTGACGCTGGTACAGCGTTCTTTACACGGTCCTGACCTATCTGTCTCCCTCTGAAATGTACCATACAATACTGTGCTATACTCTGTTGCTTGCGAGCAGATGATTCCTACGAAACCGTCGAGATTCGTCTGCCTAAGATGCGACAAGCTTGAAGGCCACTACCTTGCTGACAATATAAGTGCCCGCCTGTACAGGTCGAGTTTCTCTGTAACCAGGAATCTGGCAGTCTGATGCTTGAGCTGAGAAACAGCAATACTTTTACCGTTTCCACTGCAAGTACCCTGTAATGCTGCAGTGCAGGGGTGTACAAAGTGGGGATAACTTCGCAATTTCATAGCTAAGAACCAGTATTGCAGAGCCTGCGGATTTATCTAGTATCTAGACATACACCCAAAACGAAAGACAAGCGACCGATCGAATACTTACTCAACTCAATCCACGAGCGTCGTGTCGAGATAACAAAGGTCCTTGACACGTGACTCCCAGCTTTGCCTCACCACCGTGCTTGACGCCGTTCGCGAATAAGGCAGATTCAGACAGGCCAGGTTCCCCTACGATGTCGTCGTCGACTACATCTGTAGTACCTTCGCCAACGGACGTACCAGAACCAACGGTAGGTTATGATCAGTCAACACGCAATCGTTAGACTCGCTACTGATTTGCATATTCATTCAGGTGGAAGAGCTTTACTCGTCGTGGTCGCTTTTTATCGTCTGTGTGCTGCTCATCATCTCACTGTTGACGTCCTACTATCTTCAAATCAAGCGCATCCGGGTTGTCCACGAGACAATCGTCTCCATTTTTGCTGGTATGGTCGTAGGGCTAGTCGTTCGTCTCGCGCCGGGTACGTTGATCAGAGAGATGTTGGTGAGTGCGTGGACTCGAACTGCCTGTGTCATGATGAGGCTGAATGAACTCAACGCACCCAGACATTCAAGCACACTCTGTTCTTCAACCTCCTTCTTCCGCCTATCATCCTCAACTCCGGCTACGAGCTCAAGCAGGATAATTTTTTCCGTAATTTTGGAAGCATTCTTACCTTTGCGTTCATTGGAACATTTATCTCTGCGGTCGGCCTAGGCGTTCTTGTGTATATATGGTCGTTCCTCGGCCTCGAGTCATTGCAGCTCTCGCTGCTCGAATGTCTTATCTTCGGATCAACGCTCAGCGCCACAGATCCAGTCACCATCCTTGCTATATTCAACCAATACAAAGTCGACCCAAAATTATACAGCGTTATCTTTGGAGAGTCAATTCTCAATGATGCAGTCAGTATCGTCATGTACGACACGCTTTCTCAATTCCACGGGGAAGATATATACCTGTCATCCCTATTCCACGGCATTGGCATCTTCCTGATTTCCTTCTCTATCTCGATGGCCCTCGGTGTATTCTTTGGCCTCCTTGTCTCCCTGACTCTCAAGCACTCACACTTATCCTTCTACCCGTCACTCGAGTCATGTCTTGTTGCTTTGATGGCATACACCTCGTACTTCTTCTCCAACGGTATGCAGATGTCCGGCATCGTATCTCTGCTGTTCTGTGGTATCACTCTCAAACACTACGCATATCACACCATGTCGCGCCGCACACAGCGCACAACAAAATATATCTTCAGCATGTTGGCCCAGCTGTCCGAAAACTTCATCTTCATCTACCTAGGGCTGTCGATATTCACGAACCCACCTCGTGCAGATCCACTGACCAACTATGTCAAACCTTTATTCATTACCATCACCATTGTGAGCGTCATATTCACGCGTTACGCCTCGGTTTTCCCTCTATCGGAAGCCATCAACTTGTTTCACCGACATGCTCGAGGGCAGCGGCACGACGAACTCCCACATTCGTATCAGATGATGTTGTTCTGGGCTGGCTTGCGGGGCGCTGTGGGCGTTGCACTTGCCGCAGGATTCCAAGGCAAGAATGCACAAACTCTGCGCACAACGGTGCTGGTTGTTGTAATTGCAACCGTCGTCCTTTTCGGGGGTACAACCGCGCGTATGCTTGAGGTATTAGGCGTACGCACGGGCGTCGAGGATGACGCAGGCAGCTCGAGCGACGAGGAGGCAGAGCGTGCGTTCTTTGGTGGTCCAAACGGTAATGCATTGAGATACGCGCGGCGAAGCGTACGCCACGCGCGGTCGTGGGGGACACAGACGTATGGTTATACAGATGATGACCACGACGATTTGCATCCGCCTCGGATGCCACGCCCACAGCCCCACTCAGCCCCACCAGCCCCAACTGGTCGCACAATTTTCTCTGCTGCTTCATCGGAGTCGGATTCTGACATAGGCGAGGTACTTCCGATGTCGTCGCCGGTTCATCAGCATCCACCGCGGCAAGGGGATATGCCGCCAGCACTAGGGGCGGTTCCGGGACAGGTCGGGGAGGACGGAAAGTGGTTCCAGGCGCTGGACGAGCGGTATCTCCTTCCACTATTCTCGAATGCGACAGCAAGCCGGACTTTCCATGCCCGAAAAGCAAAGCGTGTGGCAGTACCTGGCGCTGAGCATGAAGGTGCAGGGGAAAGCGAGGACGAGGATGATCTTGGGGAAGAACAAGGGACAGGATGGCGCGAGCTTGGACATCGGGACGCGAGCGGCAGCAGGGTTGCGAATGTGGGGGATAACGGAGTCACAGGCGAGGACAGAGATGGCATCCGGCGAAATTTTACTGGGAGCATGGGTGAATTTTTCGATCACCTGCGATGGGGCGCGCCCGGAGTGGGACGGGAGCGAGATCGAGATTCTCATGGGAGAGAGCCAGACCAAAGCCCACCTGTGAGATCTGGTCATCGTGTATCTTCGACGGAGGACGCCCGGTTGCAACGAGGCTTGGGTAGTCCCGTGCTCCGCAATGGGCGGGATAGCCAGTGACAGATTTTAGACTTTCATGAAGTAGAATGCTCATGCACAGCTATTTATTACCCTGATTTGCATGCTTTCGTTTTCCTAGTCTTTTGATGTCTTGATACCTGATAATCGATCAGCTTACAGTAAATTGCAACGAACGAGTTTTTTCCACTTTCCCAGGACGAAAGAGAGGTAGATTCAGTATCTTACTTCGGTATGTACTTGCATTCATTGTATGCAACGCCAATTGCAGAGCTAGCTCGGAGTCCAAATCGACGCCCAAAAGCTGTCAACATACATGTTACGCCTGGACTCAATTATACCAATTCGTCGATGGTTGTATACCACTGGCTGCAAGATGCAAGATATGCCGCACCTCGTGTCCTCTGAATATGTTTATTGCAGCTTTAGAGTCTAGGCATCCATTCAATTGGGCCCTTAACTATTGCGAACAATATACTCACTTCTGATAAGAATCTACGAGGTAGATCCAACTATTTCTCTGATATAAAGCTGAGGCATCGTGGTCCCTTTTAAGGCTGCCACTTCATACCACAGTCGAAACCAGCATCATCATGACCGGAAACAATAACATCAGCAGTGCCGAAATTTCGAAAACAGACTATGCCCAGCGCACTCGCCACCTCATTAAACTTATCAACGAGCTGCGAGGAGTGGGGTGAGTTCAATATTTTCATGATTATTGTCACCGTTACCATCCTCTCCCTCCATGCAGAGCACACGCCGAGTTAGACTTGCCGCGCATTGCGGTCATAGGCAACCAGTCCGCTGGAAAAAGTTCTCTCGTAGAAGCAATCAGTGGGGTATGTGTCGAATGATAAAAATTTACAGTAAGGGTAGTGCAACTGAACCACTAGTATGCTAGATTACCGTCCCGCGTGCAAGTGGAACTTGCACAAGGTCCATTAAGTGTTCTACCTTCGGCGTTCCGCCCTCACGCATTAAATTCGCAGATGCCCCATGGAATGTCGCCTACAAAACTCTACCAGCCCTTGGCAATGCCAAGTTTTGCTGCGTTTTGAGAAAGACGAAACGGGACAGCGCATTTTAGAAGTTCGCGAGATCAAATTTGGTCCTCTTCTGACGGACAAATCCAAGTTAGAAGAGATGCTCCGTCGTGCACAGCTCGCGATACTGAATCCAAGTGTTCCGCATACGTCGTTTGTGGACTTTGATACTAGCTCCATTGTTCCCGGAGAGCCATTGTTTGGGGATAAAAAGTCTTTACAGTTTTCTTCGAATGTTGTAGCCTTGGACCTGTACGCGCCGCATTTTTGTCTTTCTTCTTGGGGGGCTTGACTATCGCTTTTACGAATAGCTCGGGGCCAGATTCTGCCGACCTTGCGTTTATTGATCTTCCCGGCGTCAGTCCATCATTGTTGTATCTCCTGTTGCATGGGTGCTTACCGGTTTATGGTCAGATAATATCCAATGTCGCAGAAGGCGAGGACAGGAATAATATCAAGCTAGTCCAGGACCTCGTGAAGGATCACATAAAAGGGAATTCCCTTATTCTTCTCACATTAACAATGCGAGGTCAGCCTTTACGACGCTAAGCTACTTTATGACCATTCAGAATAAGTCCATCGCATCCACAGATGATTTGGAAAATCAGAGTGCTGCCTTCTTGGCAAAGGAAGCTGACCCAGATGGACTGCGTACCATTGGTGAGTTACACATCATGGTTGTGGAGGTACTCAACTAACTCCGATTTAAGGTGTGCTAACGAAGGCCGATACCATCCAGAGCGGTGAGGAGTCGACTTGGATGGACGTTCTCCAAGGCAGACGTCACGTACTGAAAAAAGGATACTACGTCACGAAACAACCTGGTCCCGACGAACTTACGAAGAAGCTGTCCTTTGAAGACTCCAGATGGAAGGAGCAAGCGTTCTTTGCAACAACTGAGCCATGGAAGTCCAGCACAGAACAGGTCAAATCTCGTATTGGCATACCAAAGCTTACAGCAGAGCTCAGCCGACTTCTGAGTAATCTCATCATGGAGACGTAAGCCGCATGGCTGGACGCTCATTCTTATTCTTAATGACATGGCATACTAGGCTTCCAAAGCTGCGTGAAAATGCTCGACAAGCGCTGAATGACACGTTGAAGGATTTGGACCTCCTTCCTCCTCCTCTGGCAGAAAATCCTGTCATCGAGCTATTGCGGCTCCTCACGGCCTTCTCTACGGAACTTAACAAGTGGATAGACGGTTCGGAACAACATGAAGGGCTAGTTCGGATATTCAAGGATGCCAGTGTAGAGTTCAAACAAAGCATCCTTCGAACTGCGCCTAATCTCCGACCGTTTAAAAACGCCAAGGAAGAGGAGTCCCTGGGATATCCTTTTCACACATCAGTAGAAGATACAGCTTGTGACGATGTGTCAAAGCTGGATGTCGGCGTGTTTTCTCCGCCCATGTTCTTGTTCGATGTACGGGAATATGTATTAAAGTGAAGTCGCTTGTGGTCATGCTCAAAGTCTTTCGCTGAACATTCTGCAGATCCCTGGGCCGCGAATTGCCCTATAACGTGCCCTTTTCGGCCAAGAGAGGCCTGATCGAGTCAAGTTTTGCAACCTGGGATCAACATGCTATGGCGTTCTTTGAAACCATCTGCCAAGCTGCAACAAAGCAGTTGAATGATATAATCGAGGATCACTTCAGTCGATTTGCCTTGTCCCCGCTCAAAGACAATGTCAAGTAAGCCCTTCAGGCTCCGTATCATACTCATATCTCTGCAATTGATAATTACAATAGAAGTGTTATCGAGAAGGAGATAAATCGCGTTCGCAAAGACACTCGAGATCATATCACATGGTTTCTCGAGTTGGAGAAACCGCCTTTTACCCAGAATCAGGAATACCTATCTTCACTGCGGGAGAAATTCCTTTCAAAGTATAAGGTGGCCCGAAGTGTCAAGGTGAGTATACTACTTTCTCTGTCGACAGCAGCGAGTAAACAGAGGCGTGATCCAGAAGCTTAGTTTCGATGGACACTCTCCCTTGGGCGCTCTCAGAGCGCTCGCGACCCTTGGGTTTGAAGGACTATCCGCCGATGACCTGCACAAGCTCAACACCACAGACCAGTATGAGGAGGAGCTCGTAGTGATGGCTGAAGTTAGTGCGTATTGTTGCGTAGCCCACAAGGTGGGTTATCCATGCATGTTTTCTTTCTTTCTTCACTGGCGGTAACTCACATTTGTCCCCTTGGCACAAATGTATAGCGCATTATAGATGACTTGCCCCGGGTGATTGATCATGATTTTCTCCAAGCCCTTGGCAAGAATATTCAAGGGGCTTTGTTGGACGAATTCGGTATTGGAAGCGAGAAGGCAACAGAGCGGGCGAGCATATACCTCGCAGAGGACCCCGGTGTCGTTGCTAAAAGGGGGGAGCTAAAGGCAAAAGTAGAAAGGTTAAACGAAGTACTGACGAAGCTGTTCAACTTCGGTCTTTGACTTTCTAGCAAGTGTAAGCCGGGCTCCGAAAGTCTGCCAGTATTGTAATCTTGTTGCGCAGGCTTAGTTTGACCGAAATTTGTATGCTCCCACTCACTTTCTGCTACAACGCTCAAAAGTATCTTGAGCGACCCCGATTTCAGCCTTTCAAACCAGCATCGGGAAAATGGGTCTACCATATATATATATTGGCAAAAACATCTGGTCGTACTGCCATAAATATTGGTCTATTTCTTAGTCCCCCCAGTGACAACCTCGAAACTCCCCATCACCGAGCTTGTAAGCTGATTATTCGTGACCTGACCAGGCATTATTGGCAACGAAAAGATATCGCTGGACATGAATGCATCAAAACTCCCCTCTGATTGACCTGGCCGCATGGGATCTATTCCAAATTCATGATATTTTTAAGACTTTGCGCAGAGTTTTGACAAAACTGTTTGATGTCTAGGTCACATACCGCCAGTCTGGTCTAGAGACAAAGCCCCTAATGATAAGGCTCGAAAAACGTGTGCGCAAGAGTAATACTATGATATCTGGACTCGTAACTAGCTTGCCTAGACGAGCTAAGGGTATACGTACGCAGTAAAGTTGGACACTGCCCGACCACAATTGACGACCTGGTTCCTGAATGAAATGATCCACACAGCCACGCGCATCGATATAGCGGCAGAAAGGCGGGGAAGGACTCAGAATGGCGAGGCGGTGGCTACCAAGATTAATTCAAAAACGTCATATCATTGCCAACAGGAAGTTCCCCAATTCTGGATTGATCGATGCTCTGCCGGTTTTTGCCGAGATGTATGAATAAATTAAGGGGCTATCCAAGTTCATATTTCTGGTGCGGTATACTTTACCGTATACGAGTAGTTAACCGAGCGAACATCACGATGTCACAACGTCATCATTATTTTCACAAAAGGGCTTTTTTTTTTTACCCTTTGGAATGATGAGCTAGGCTGCCTTGCCATTACTTTAGATCATTTAACTACGAGGGCGATTGGGTGCCAAAATTAATCTCACAGTAAGGTTCAGCGCCGAGCTTACTCCAAGTTGCTTACAGTAAGCTACTAGTTCCACCAATTACTTCGTAAGAAAGTCCTGCCGCCGATGTGACCACGGCTCGAAAGCCACCATGACGGAGATGCTTGGGGCATCCGAAAACCAGCACAGTATTCATTGTCGATACCCCGACAGCTGCCTACTCATCCGCTAACTGAGATAGCTGTTAGGTAAATAGAACTCACCCTGGTACGTGCTTCGCTGCTTCAAAGTTCAAGCTGCATCGAGCACCATCTGGCAGCGGCAATCTAATGGTGCCCTGCGCCCGTACCTGTGGGGGTTGTGCCAACCACGCATACTTCTAATGAAATATATAAGTTCTATTCGGTCCACCCTGCTGAATCGCCACATCCCCGACAGACGGATCTTCTACCTCGCAATACCTAAATCGGTTCTTCACTGCCAGCCGCTATACATTTCCCACAACTGTTCAAATCCCTCAATATTCCTGTAAGCTCTTGAGCAAGCATGTCCGTCCCAAGAAACCCTGTAGATAGATTGAAACTCCTCGTCAAATCAGAGGAAGGTAGAAAGAGCCTGATCGTTCGTCGAGGTGAAGAGGCTGAGACGACACTGACGTTGTTGCAAGAGGTCAGCCTTGATTCTTTGCCAAAGTATCCGTTCTTACAGCATTTTCCCTACTCAGGCACTTGACGTGAACCCTAATGACGACCCTCCGTCTCGTAAACAAATCCTCAAAGTGATGCTTCATCTAGGACGACTTTCCGGTCAAGTTCCTCCCACCTTATGGCTGTCCAATGTAACATGTACGGATTTCTTGAAAGGAGGTGGTTTTGCCAACGTATACAAGGGTACTTGGGGCGAGATGCCGGTGGTGCTAAAGGTACCGGCAGGAAAACCAGACCTCAAGAAGCAGAAGGTAGAAAGCTACCGTGATTGAAGTTGTCAATGATGATATCAAATTTTTTGGCGTTTTCAGCAGTTTTATCAAGAGGCCCTCCTATGGCGCCAATTGTCACACAAGAATATTCTTCGATTTCTCGGTCTATACTTAATGGAGAAGGGACCGATGCCGAGCGAGGGACCAAGGCAGACCATGATCTCACCCTGGATGTCCAAGGGCAATATCATGGAATACCTCGAAAAAGTGCCGGATGCAGACAGATATCAATTAGTGAAGTACTTATACAGCCAACATTTCATTAACCTCTGATAAATTTCACTGTTAGCTTATACATGCCTCTGAGGGGTTGGTTTACCTTCACGGGCACGAACCCCCCGTCATTCATTCGGATCTCAAGCCTGTGCGGCTCTCTGTGGTCCTTGGTCATACGCTTTACACTGATAATCATTCCTAGGAGAACATCCTGATAGACGATAGTGGCATGGCTGTCCTCGCTGACTTTGGATCGAGTCGAGTCCATCATGACCTGACCGACCTGCTATCCTCTACCCAGAACAGCGGAACTTCTATGTACATGTCCCCGGAACTTTTAATGAGTGAAGATGGGAAGTCCACCAAGCACAGTGACATCTGGGCGTTTGGAATGGTTATTTACCAGGTGTTCACGGGCAAAAGGCCTTACGTTGAAGCGTTCGCGATTAACCAGATATGCGACAAACCTCCGAAACTACCTCGGAAACCTACGGAAGTTGTAAAGCAGCTGGGATTTACTGATCAATTGTGGGACTATTTGGAAAGATATTGCTGGGCCCATCAGGCGAAAAAACGGCCCACTGCTGATGGCTGTCGAAAGATGTTGAAGGAACTTCAGTCGCGGCACTAGTAATGTCAGGCTCCAAAAACTATTCCCCATGAATTTTGCTACATACATATGTTTCATATTACTGTAGCTATCCTTACAGTAGTGATTTCCTGCGGTGTTTTTATAGCCCGGCTCGCTTCTAATTTCAATGCATATACCAATGCAGGAAGATGATGTATATGCTGCGCCTCGTCGCGTCAATTATGTAAGTTTCACAGCTCGAAGCCTGTCACATGCATGGGTCATCTTGCATTGCATGGCGCCACTGCCAGTGCCAATCTGTGCCAGTAGCCAATGTATATAGAAGCACACTATGTCACTAATCGTGGCTCTACCGACTCCCACAGCTCTGCCTAGCTTCTGCCCACATTAAGTCCGCACACTAGGCTATATAACTTGGCGCTACTAGCAGCCTGGATGTGGCACTCAGACCCCTACTAGCCTCCCGCGTTAAGTCACATTGACCATGTCACCCCTGCTTGGTTCATCCCACGACCTGAACCCAAGAGATATAGAATCCCTGCTACGTGCATTATCCACGAGGGAAGGCAGAAGTAGTGTGGTCTCGCTCCAGGATGGCGATGCGGAAGCTGCGCTAACGTTGATGCTTAAGGAGCTCAAGGTAACATGCGCACACTTTCCTATTCAGCTATGTTGTTGTCATTCTCAAAGTATCCGGTTTATGCACAGGATCTCGATGTGTCTGGCAGCCAATCTGATCCAAGGGTCCGGGCGGGACTATTTCGCATTATACTCGACTTAACGGATACATCTCATCGAGTTTCTGCTTGTCTATGGCTGTCTGACATCCAAGAAGGAGAGCAGATGGCGAATGGAGCATTTGGTGTAGTTCAGAAAGGCTCGTGGAAAGGAAAGGCGGTTGCATTGAAGTTTCCGCACGGCGCAGTAATGGACAATTTCAAGGTGTGTCTACTAATGAAGTGAACATAGGTGATATATGATAGATAACTAATATTTCGTATTTTACAGCAATTCATGCATGAAGTGCTTTTATGGTACCGATTGTCGCACAAAAATGTGCTTCCTTTTCTGGGTCTTTATCAAGATGGACCAAAGAAGGCGATGGTTTCTCCGTGGAAGAGGAGAGGCAACGTTGTAGACTTTATCAGAAAACATCCGGAAGAGGATAGACACAGGCTGGTGAGCTGGGATGACATGCCTCGTTGACCTATGATTGTTTACTCACAGTCGTAGCTCATACAGGTCACAGATGGATTATCCTATCTCCACGAGCTCAAACCACCCATAGTTCATTCAGATTTAAAGCCTGTAAAGACAGGTATTCATTGTTTACTACTATCCTCGACTGACGAGTCTTTCTCCTAGGAAAACATTTTGATAAGCCATGACAAGACAGCAGTGTTGGCGGATTTCGGATTGAGTCGCATGCAACGTGACTACACCGAATTAATGTCTTCTGACCTTCCCGGGATGAGGGGGACTCTGCCCTATTGCGCACCCGAACTTCTGGCTGATACACCAAATCCTTGCCAGTTATCCAGAGACATCTGGGCCCTTGGTATGGTCATCTACAGAGTGTTCACAGGAGAGTCGCCCTACCAGGAGCATGCATATCCCATGGGGATCTGGAATGCAATAAAAGGCGGTGTTAGACCTAAGGCACGTAACTACGTTACTAAGAAACGTGGCTTCACAGATGAGGTCTGGGATTTCTTGGAAAATCACTGCTAGAAGATGAATCAAGAAGAGCGACAATCCGCCCGTAGTTGTAAGGCGAGATTGAAGCTGTTGACCTCCAGATGGGAACACGAAAAGGCTGCCAAAGTAGCATCTGGTCTTGAAGTGAGTGAAAGTTGCAATCGATGCAGATCACATCGGAACACAATTCTTCCATGCAGGACTTCGTTGAGGTTTATCAATTTTCTGGTTCGGTCTTGTTAGAATTGACCCCCTTTGACCTCAGGAGATAATATCTGTGAAACCCGCATATTTTCATCGGCAGGCCCCCAGTAGGACACCATATTTTCAATGTTTGAGCGAGCAATATGGGGTGCGTATCATGGCGCATAACCTTACCTCTGCAAAGATAAAGGTAAAAGCGAGCGCATTGCTCTCATCTACATTGAATCCGGAGGCTTTTTAGATTGCGGGTGATCAAGCCAACGTACAAGCGGCAATGAAGGATATCATTCGTGATCAAGACAACATGGTGAGTTATGCCAGCCCTTTTCGAATCCGTGTAAAAACCTCGACCCTTTGAAAGACAGCTCCCAGCACCTCCGCTTCTCTGTCGGTCCCTGGTCGTCTTAGAGGGGTCGTACTTGGCCGAGGTGGTGAATCGATCAAGGCTCTCGAAAAAGAATTCTCGGTCACGATTCATATTAGTCAAATCATTGAACAAGGGACCATAAAGGGCCCGCCAGATAATGTCGCAAAGGCCAAGGATAGACTGCAGTCGGTATGCACATCGCTAGTTAGCCCATTATATGTTCCTGACACGTGGTGTGTATAGATATTGGAGTACCATCAGCTCCACGATGACTTCTATGTGTTGCCGGTTAGCCAGAAAGTGTTTAATCGGCTTCAATCCCCACGCTATCGACCAGATTGTTCAGAGCTTGGACTTCGGGAATTACGAACTCATGGGGACAAGGACAAGAGTATCACTATGCGAGGCTCCAAAATTGCGCTTGAAAAGGCACGGGAATACTTTTACCGGTTGCAGGAGAAAATGGATAAAGAAATCACAGTCACTCTGACCAATGACATAGATCAGCTTAGCCGACTTGTGACAGGCCAAGACTGGTCTGATATCGTGCTGGCGTGTAATGGCCCTTCTGATCCCAAGCTTCAAAAAGATCTCGTCACACGGTAAAGCTCCAGTTTATTATACACCTATGAGCACTTTTGACTTTCTCAGGCGACAGGAGGAGAATCAAATCATCCTTACAGGAGAACGAACTCTCATAGAAAGTTTAAAGTGCAAACTCGAAGTCGAAGTCGAACGACGACGCAAACTCGTACTTGGCATGAAAATTCCGCATGACCTACATGGCGCCTTGTTGCGCGAACCCGAACATGACATCGGAGGAATCCAGAAGAAGCATCGAGTCTTCATATACTTTCCAGGAAGACGCCCCGAATACAATGTCCTTCCGGAGCCCGAAAATCTGTTAGATGAGTTGTTCGAGGCTGATACAGAGGATATCGTGAAGATCCACGGGAATCGTGAAGCCTGCACACTCGCACGTCAAATGTTGAATGTAATATTCACAATACCCTAAATGCTCATGCTCATCTGCTTTCAGACATGCGCAAAGCAAGAAAGACGATTACGTCTTCAGGTAATTTTCGGAGCTCAATATGCAAGTACCTTATTTCCATCACATGCCTGCCTCAGCAGTGTTCAGACATTGTCTAAAACAGGGCGACGAGGTTCACTGTCTTGTTGATGCGCAACTCAGGGACATGAACATTCGAGTGGTTTCCCTTTCTAGACCACCCGGTCCACTTAGCCCACATATCACTTTAATGCCGCTTCCTCAAACCCCATCGACCTCATGGGGTCTAAGTCGCCGCTTTGATCTTGAAGATAAGGAGGAGTATATATTGAAACTCAGAGCTAGAACAGAACAATTGGATGAAGCGAAAAGGATGTTGATCGAAGCAGTCACGAAGGTTTCGGCAGCCAGTTATACGGGTCGCCTCGAGTTCTCTGCGCCTCTACCCAATTTTGGACAACTCATCGGAACTAAGGGAGACACTGTGCGACGTCTAGAAGGTGAGACAGACACCACAATTCGGGTAGACGATCCCAGGGTCGACATTACTGGTTAGTTGAGCCAAATGATATGGGACAAGCTGACCTTTCGTCACGCAGGCTCAAAGAAAAATGTGAAGTTTGCCAGAGACAAGATTTTACGGCTGCTTGGCTCAAGCTGGGTCACCGTGGCGAACGTGACTTCTGAGTGATCACGCGCGAGGCATGATCGAAAGGTTCCTTGAAGCCGGGTGTCCCTTTTATAACAAAATTTGCTACTTTGGATATCGGCTGGGTTGAGAGTGTAGTCAATTGCATGAAAGGTTTATATATAGGATATCTTCATTGGGCAGCTGCGTCGCTCGTGCCACGACCGAACTGGCCTCCAAGTTCACGGCGATGAATATTTCAATGCGTATGTAGTAGGCTTGTAAGCTTAATTATATTATTGAGAGTTGGCGCTGAGTCCGAAGTGCCTGGAAAATGAAGGGAATGGAGAGGGGGAAGCTGCCAGGCGGGAGGGGAAAGAGAGGGAGGAGCGATGTCATTGTTGGACTGCCCCATGTGCGCGGGAGCTTGAGAGGGGATAAATTGAACGATGGTAAACTGAGATGACGGGTAAATAATGAAGCCTCGTGCGCTGAACAAAATATGGTAGGGGAACGGTTATTGGACTTGTGGAAGAACTAGTGTACAAGTTAATAAAGAAAATGAACAACGGAAGAATAGATACCCTCCTATATCATATCATTGAGATACAAATCTTTCTGACTCCACTCTTATACCTAACTCACACTAGCACTTACTCATTTCCCTAAGCGGAGCACGCAATTAATTGGTGAGAGGTGAGAAGTAATTTTTTTCACGGCGTTGACTAGCCGAGAAGGGACGAGAGAAAGCCCGGATTTCCGTTAGTAGCGAGCACCTGAGGTATGTCGTACACTGAAGAACTTTGCTATGCATATACGTACCTCGTATACATTCCCGAGATGTGCAATTCTTAAGCGAATCTCGTAGCCAGATCAAGCTGCGGCCCGGGACCACGAACTTAAAGATGGGAGCCATTGTTTTTTTTTTCACGTTCTAGTTTTCTTTTGAACTGACTCAAGCGTCTATTAATCGTATCACCGTCACCGCAACGACTTACTGGTACGGTAGTCCACGATTCGCTACGTGGCATGCGTAGCAGCCAATTTGAAAAGGGGACGGTTTCGACCCCGCGTTCAGACCTGGAGAAATTGGATCGAGCAGCACGAATAAATCTAGCGGCCCTACACTGCGTTTGAGGCGAAGCATCATTCCTATAATGAATACGCACCGGCCGGTCATGACTTGCGAACTTACGCTAGAACGACACGAAAACGAGGCCAAGCATGGCTTTGACGAGTGGGAGAATCCGGCATGAAGAAGATAACTGTAATGGTCATCGATTAATTAAGTAATTCCAGAGGTCAGCCAAATCCACGTCCTAGTCCGAGTTCATTACGAGCCACGCATGTACGAGCACCGGAACATTGGCGTGTGAGTCGATCTTATCCAAGCTTCCCGCCTTCATAGAACAAACACAGAACACAACAGAATTCAGACTCGGAGCTCGAGCCTGTGAACCGGAGAAAGGTATGATAGATAAGTTAATATGTCGGCCCGCTTGGCCAAGTAGATACGTATGTTACCTCGCACAACCAGTGCCAGTCAAAGGGTGCGAGTGGAGATATTCAATCGACCCCACATGCCAGCATCAGTGCCATAGACACAAAGACTGGCAGCTTCCAGATGTGCCAGAATGCAACAACGCGACTACCTGTCATGATGAGTATTGGGTGTACGGCGGTTAGAGTTGACGGTAACACACAAGTGTATTTGGTAGGAATGATGTCTCCCGGAATAGTGCGTGAAATTTTTTTGTCAGACTAGCGCGCCTGGAGTCTGAGGGCGCGATAGGCTGCTTCTTCGAGTCCCCTTCACGTCGGGGGGATTGTCACTGCACTGTGTCGTGTCTCAGCTCGACTAAATGCGTCTCCCGGATTATATGTGCTCCGGGACATCGCATGAACTGCGAAGATGGAGGATATAAGCACCACCCCAGTGGGTCTTACAGCGCTCGAACCTTACCAAGATCTCAGGGTCCAGATGAACATTGGCAAGAAGTAGGTATAACTACCGTAACTGGCAGTCGACAACAAGGATTAACCTGTTGGACGCTGCGTCGTTTTTCAAGGAATTTCTATCTTGGCGATATCAGGGTTGCAACCAAGGTTACAGTAATCGAGGTTAGTTACGAGCCCGGCAGCGGTATTGTTGAGTACGTCTGTATCCATTGCAATATGGAGCTCACTTCGGATGCCAGCTGTCTTGTTTTAATTTCCCTTGGGCTGTACTGATATTGCTGGAAGCTGCCGACGTGTTGGTTGCGGTACATCATGCGTAACACGAAAGGTCATGCACGAGTCGGAACTCGGAGAGTCGGAAGGCACTTGAACAGCGTCGGCGCTAAAAATTTGGGCCTCACCGCGGCGTATACCGCTTACGACCAATTTGTATTGTGCAAACACAGTAAGTATACTTCAAGTCACAATTCAGCTAGCTAGAAACATGCTTACAGCTATATTCGCCTTCTCCTCGCCCGAGTCGAGTCTTGATGCCTACGTTCCAGATATGCTATTCCGTATGGCACCTGGCAGGTTGGCTCCAGGCTCAGTATCAATATTAGCATGCCTTCCATGCCGGCTGAGAACATTCTTGACAGCAATGGTAACAGATCATAAATATTGTGTTAGGTGTATAGCGAGGCACGAAGATCAGTGGACTGTCAGATAGCTTTTAAGTTCACAGAGGACACTCTTCCGCCGACGACACTGGCAGCGACTATCTATATAATCGTATTCACCATGAGAATGTACCACGCCCAGCCCCAGGCACTACTCCTATGCTACCTGTCGCCGGTGATCATACACATAAATTACGACAACTTCCCACCTAATTTCTACGGGTACCTCTACTTACTCCTGATTTCCCCCGTGGGCCACGTACAACACCCATTTTTAGAACCCTCACTTCCTAACCCCATAAGTACAGCATCATTCAAATTCTGGATCCCACTCCGTTACTATCGAGGTCCCCGGCATCTTCCGCGGCCAATTGCCCTCTCGTCTCCTCCGGAACGTACGCAAAAACACACGACCCATTTATAACAATAAGATCTCCCTGAGAAATTACGCCTGTGTTAGAAAGCTACATCTCCCAGTCCTTGTCGAATCTATTAGCACCAGTGCCTTCGGAGGACAAAAAAACGCCATGCATGTACCCCTGGCGAGGCGAGGGCACAACCCCCTTCTTTCTTGCTAGGTATACTGCCTAACCTGTTCCTCGACTTGATTAAGTAAGTATACACTGGTGTATTCCCAAACTGCACAACGTGCATTGTGAGACCCGGCGTACTACCAACGGTCTTCCTATATATGACCAGCATACACTGGTGCAATATCTATGTTCTTTGTGACTATGACGCGACACATTGGCTTCAAGTTCTTTTCAGTCATTCCCCTGCTTTCTCCGTTGGTCGGCAGCTTCTCTGAATCTATCTGGCATTCGTTTGCATGGAAACACTGGTGTGAGAATGTCAGGTGTATCTCGAGACGTTGAATACGACACCACGCAGTCAAATTATGCCCACTGATGTTTAAACCTTCTCAAAACCAATTCACTGTTCTCCATCCTGGTACTATACGTCCCTCTCTCGTGTCCAGACCTACACATCCATAGTATTTAGTACCCCGACTAACATCCATCTCATACGCCGCACAAGGGTACGCAGCTCTCGAACCTCAATTCATTCCAGGCTTGTTTTACTTTACTGAAATAGCATCCCTGCCTCAGCCAGTCTTCCGACCCCTAGGATTCGCTGGTTGCTTGAGGACCGATGTAATCGCATGCACCAGCAGCCACCGATGGCCGAAGTGTTGGATACCAGGGATGGATGGTGCATCTTGCCATCGTTTCGCTATGTTTTCTGTGCGGGAAAATATTCCCTGATCGATGGTGCATATACTCCTAACTAACCTCTGATTTAGTGTCAAGCGTCATTATCCCTCAAATGAAATTTTGTGGGTTGGGAGAGAAAGCGGAATCAAGCCGAAAATGGCCGGCAGTGTTGTGGAATTTGACCAGTCTTTATCCTTCATGTTTTTGTGGACCCTCTCATGGAGAGTATAAAAGAGACACGTGATGTTTCTCTCAAGAACTAGCCCTGCCTTTCTATCATGCCCGGTAACAATACCCTTGAGCACGCCCTCATTGCGTCTGGTGGCTTCAACGAAAACTTGACTACGGAGATCACAACGTCGAACGCAGAAGGTGACGGCATAGTTCTTTTCCACCTACGTGGTATTCTTTCTAGCTGACATAGTTCTTCGGGCATATAAGACGATAGGAATGGGAGGCATATTATACCCCCAGATCATTTGCGCGAATACATACAGCAGCAGTCCTTGGCCCCGCCTTCATACATTCGACCTGGGGAAAAGGAGTGTAGGTTTAGTAGCCCATACGATCAGAGTGGGTCCACACGTGCCACTGGAGTCAGCAGTACGTACAGTGGCATTCCAGCTAGAATCGTTTACTCACTGAGTCTCCAGACACCATACGACGTCAGAAGATGATCTCTACATGTGTTAAAAAGCCTATATCTCAGAACGGAGACAAGGGGAGTACGTCCCAATACGCTATGTCTCGCGACGGGCCAAAACAAGTTAAACGCCAATCGCCTTCTGACACAGCGAGATCAAAATCGGGAGGATCCTTCAAGCCGGAAGAAATGGACGATTTGTTAGAGGAGGTAGCGAATTGGTCTCAGGAGAAAGGCTAGTCGTGGAAAAGCGAGAACCAAGCCGGTGGGCTTGAACCACACCTGCATCCTTTATCTCTTTGCTGGGCCCTATGCATGTGATTCATGGCGATGTACTGAATATATCCACGTTTACTTGTGACCAATACTGCTATATTTTAATGCTTGTTTCCTTTTAATGGTGAGTATTGTCTGCGATGAACATTGAACAAAGCGTGAAGTGATACAAGGAAAATGATCGGAGTGGACCGAACTTTCGGTCGTATAGCCACTGGCAGAGTCCCACAACTGCAGCCATATAGCCAGACAGTCACGCTCAGTTCACGCTGTCGCTCCCATCTTTCCCCGTCACTCTCACTCTGGTTGTTGTTTTTTTCATCACACTGTCTTTCTTCCGTAACTTTCTATCTTCGTCCATGGTACGCACTCGTGACATCTTCGTCACGCGTTGGCCATGCATATTCACTGAGCCCTACACCCATGTCGCAGTCTAAAACGAACAGATCTTCAAGGCTATCCAGCCGGCAGAACAACTCTCCAGAGTTCACAGCGGCGGTCAGCCAATTTATGGCAGTGACTAATCAGCCGATCAAGGACGCTACCAAATACATCCAGAAATATGGAAAGGCGGACCTCGCAATCGATGCGTACTTCAACGACCCGGATACTATGTTCACAACATCTTCTACCCAGAGCCGGAGAGACTCCACTATGCAGTCACAGGGCCAGAAACTCAACGCACTATTTGATAAATATAAAACGATTGGAGAACCAGGCGATTCTATATCCATCGATGGCACAATCAAACTATGTGCAGATCTGGAGGTAGATCCCGAAGATGTTGTCTTATTAGCTGTTGCCTATGAGCTCAAGGCGCCTGGTGTGGGGGAGTTTACGCGAGCAGGTTGGAGAGATGGGTGGCGGAACTTGGGGATCGATTCTCTCGCTGGTATGAAAAACGTACTCCCAAGGCTGCGGCGCAACCTCGGTTCCGACTTTAGATATTTTAAGAAGGTATACCTGTTTACATTTGACTTTGCACGAAGTGAAGGTCAGCGGAGTCTAGGTGCGCAAGTCTCATCTTATCCTTGTTTCACATTCTTATATGGAATTCTAGCCACTGACACGGCGCAAGCCTTCTGGGGACTTCTGCTTCCCCATGCTGTCAGAGGTGGTGCCTTAGCGCACGTGGAAGAGGATGACGAGGAGAATGAGTCTATGGCGGACGACGTTACATCTAGCCAAGGCTGGTCAGATAAGCATACTCAGTGGTGGTCTGATTTCCTCAGTGAGAAGGGAGGGAAGGGGATAAGCCGTGATACATGGACAATGGTACGTCTTTGGTCAAATTTATGTCCGAGTCCAATATCAATGGTCAATTACAGTTCATCGGTTTTGCTCGCACTATCGATCCTAGATTTGAAAGGCACGATTTCGAAGGTTAGTGTAGCCGTTGAGTATCTCACCTCATATTGATACTGTTTGATAGCGGCGTGGCCTTCGACCATCGACGATTTTGTGGAATGGGCGAGGCAGCACCGATTGACTGAATGATATCATGCAAGCCCGTCCATCTGCAAGCCTTTTTTTTTCACATCCACATTTCCCTACCGGCACATAGCATTTGGTTTGTTGATCTTGTTGTTCACGTTTTGTTTGTTGTCATAGTAGATGTGTAAATGTTATCATACCATGTAACATTGACCGGGTTTCACTATGTCCATATGGTCATTGATTTTGCGCGGACGTGACTGCACTGAGGTCTTGATGCAACCAGGCTTCAGCATCGCCAAGAAGTGTAGGTAGGAAAGTAGAGTGTTTAGTGACACTCAAGCGGGTCGGTTTTCCGAGGACAACAACTGAGGCTAACAAGGCCTCTGCATCTCTACCAGAAGCGTTTTACAGTTCATTTCTCGACAAGTCTGGAAGACATGATTTACTCACGAGTCCGAGACACGGATGACAGCGGCGTGCCCATCTATGGAAATCCAGAGCACGTCCATATAAGTTGCAGCTCGTGAAACTCCAAAAGACTGCGACATAGCATTTTCAAGCAATTTTCGAAGGGCTAGTGGTTCTGTAATTGCAGGTTCTATCGAGAGTCGTATATAACGATAGACAACAGGTAGTATGAGGGTGGTAGACATTTACAGTAAGATTGAATCTGAGTTGCAACTAACGAACATGGTCAGTGGGTACCGACCGGTCGGCGGGACTGGACCATCTGGCACGCATATGCAGGCACCTGTCGATAGACTTTTCGGTTTAACTATGGTTTGCTCTCCAGTGCAATAATTCTCCCGCAACTCGTAAAGTCACGCCGGGTAAAAATTTATCGCAAGAGGATAATACTCTTCCGTTTCTGATATGCAAGTGTCTGCGGCAGTTAAGTCATCATAATATTGATAAACATATCCATGAACTTATTCCACGAACTTGAGAATGTTATCAAAATCTCCTTATCATGCATGGCTGTGGCTTGGACTCGGATCCCCTGCACTCACAAGAGGACAATAGAAACGTACATATATGAGCTTGAGAAGAAAAGTTCGACAGAGACTTCAGACTAGCAAGCCACGACCGGACCATACGTCTAGCCTTATGATAGAATATAGTGGGGATCAAAGGGACACTTCTCTGTCGATCGACACGGTTGACGGTGTTATGAGATTGAGATGGCCGCATATATCGAATGCAGAATTACCAGGTTTAGACGTGGTTGTTGCAGTGCGTGTACTCGTCGACTATAAGGCTCGCTACGGTGAACAGAGTCTAAACTCGCACTCTCGGTGTAGACGCCGTCAAGATTATTATCCAGCCTTCCGGTACGGCACGGATAAGTTGAAAATCAGTGTCTACGAGTGTCAGTGTAACCATTCCCATTGGGGTGGAGATAGCTTACCTTCCATTTTGTGGTATCATTCGTAATTCCTAAATGGTTATGTGTAAGCAGCCGCTCTTCCGTAGCCCGTACGTGACACCGGACTCTGAGTTGCTTCCCCTGCGACCACTCCTGTCATGACCATGGCATCATGATACCGAGGGTGGGCCGACAATATTTGACGTGGTAAACGACCCGGCGCCTGCCGTACGAATTATGGGTGATATTTGACGATGTTATGGACCTAGACATTATGACCTAGACATTATGACCTAGACATTATGATGATGTTCGAGACGTGAGAAAGCTTGCCAAATACCTGAGGGATATTTGTGATTGAAGAGGGTTTGGAGGAAGAGACCTGAGCGAGGTACACAAAGACGAGCTCGGATCACCTGGGCACACGGGCATGCTACGGCGCTGGATCGAGATGTGGAACTGAGGGTACTCCAAATGAGTGTGGATGGTCGTGCAGAGGATCACATAGTGCCTCAAGAATCCAACCCTTGAGCTCCCGATGTCAGGTTTTTTAGTAACGACGAACATGGATTACCCGCATCGTACGGCTACCTGAAAACTCGTGGAGTCATAGGTTTCGCTGTAAGTAGAAATTGGGCTCTCGACGTGCTCATATTGTCGGACATTCCGGTCTACCATGCATACCAGAAGACAGCGTTCAGCAACATAGATACTATTGAAAAAAGGTGGTGGTGATTGTTTTTTTGGAGGAGGACGCGGGAGGCGGTGGTTATGTCCTGTGTGTATGAGAGTTAGCGTTGAGACAATCTAAGCACAGGTCGGTAGATACCCACTGTCAGTCCCTCAGTCGTGAATTTGACGCGAGATGGTATGTCTTGTAATCAACCCTCCCTGCATGCAACAAATTTCGACGTAATTGTTTTTCTTCATTCAATTAACGTGGAGTCATAGTACTAGCACTTACTGCGCGCAGTCTAGGTTGTCCAGGGACACGTGAAGCAGCAACGGAGTACGCCCGAGCACTCTCCGCAGGGCAAAAGCGTGGGGCCAAAAGATAGGTCCCAGAGGCAGAATGACGCATCCTAGTGCAAGACTGACCCCGCGAGTCATAGCGTACGCTCTCCTAGCCTAGACTGACGAGACAGGAACCTGGGGCGGTTGGATAGCGGCAGATGCCGGGGCAGTCGATATGCATTAGGCAAGTGGGGATTCGAACGTGATTCTACAATATATGGGAATAGGTGCTGTATTTGGCTAATTGAAGGGAACATAGGATCCGAAATTGGACGGAAGGCTCAATTTGTGTGCATGATCTCCGACAATAGGCAGCGTTCCTGTCATCGTAGACTAGACCGGGTATGTTCAAGAGGAAAGATCTACTGTCAGTGCTCGGTGGGAGACGGTATGCACCACTGTCAACTTAGGAGTATAATGTGACAGCTCAGTTTACTCGTCGTGCCTATCGATCGATAGACATCGAATGCAGTATTCCAGGATCTATTGCCAAAGGACGTCAAGAGCTGTCTTAATTGATTGGGCGGGCCGACTACAGTATAGTATGAGTTGTGGAAATTGGGAATATGAGGGAAGTTGCCACCTGGGATAATCAGAATAACGGGCACCAGGCAGGAGGAGAATGAAGTGATTTGCCGCAACTCGTGATAACACGCGAGATTCTAGCTGCACAGGCGTACTTGTGAAATGGTCGCATCATTACCGTAGTACGGTATGCGCCGCAGCGAGAAAATACACGCCAGGTTAGCGGTCACGTGATGGCGCACCCCAACACTGGTAATCACTAAGTACCTAGTACCACACCCAAGCAGAAATTCAAGAAAGGCAAACAAAGACGTCCCGACACCAAGGTGGGCTCCAGGTTGCTGTGGAGTCCACCTCGTTGCTGCAGCGCTGACTGGACAGAAGCTCTTTAACGGGCGTGCGAATTAGAAACTTCGAACGTTCTTCTGGTGCGTGCCTAGGAGCCTGGTGGCGTTCAACGGCTTTCGCGGCTGCCACCACTCAAATTACTGATGCTTCTATTTAATCTCATTTAGCTGTGTCCTGAATCATGCGCACGACTTTGTGCAGCTTATTTGCATTACAGTAATGTGGACGCATGGTCGATACTCACGCGACTGAGACACAATACATGTAACGAAGTTCCTTTCATCTAAAAAAGCTAGACGCGATGCTATGGCTTGGCACTTACTGCCACTCTTCTAGGAACATCCTTCTCTCTCCGAGTATGCATTTGTGAGGACCCTAAAGCATATTACGTTCACGGTCTAATCGTTTCGAAGACAGCTCTGTCTGGTTACTGACAGCGATAATATCATATCAGGGCAGGGTGCTATGTGTAAGTATTTTGTCCCAGCGCCTCGGTGATTTGTCTGCGCTGTCAACTACACAGGAGCATATGATTAACTCCATGCAGCGTCCCTTCCAGCGCCCCCGACGCGATGATGGATGCACCCGTGGTAAATGGTATATAAATATGGTATTTTGTATGGTGCACTGATAAGTACCGATACTGTTATAGAATGCCGCCAATGCTGGAGTTACTATTGGGCGAACCCATCTGGTAGCAGCGTCTGCAATGAATTACTTACCTTTTCATCAACTTGGAAGCCCTTGACGTGGCGAACGTTATCTCAGGCTCGAGCTTCGATGTATTATTCCCAAAAGGGTAGAAAGCATGGATATGCCAAAACTGTTTGCTTGGCTGTCCCCGTGCGTCGATTACAGTAATCAATATACCCGGATATACCAAGCAGAAATGGGTCTCCACCGCCAGAAAATTGGCGGCATCGTAGACATACCGTTCAGACCCCCATATGTCTTGTGCAGTGGCCAGAGAGTGCGTCATTGCATGCTTCAACATGTTCCCGTCTGTCCAAGGGCAGCCTCAACTTTAGCAACTTTGAAATTTCTTCATCGCCTATCGCATGCAGGCTACCCTTAGTTGAGGTAACGTCCATGGACCACGTTGTATCAACTGAAAGAGAGAGGCTTAATTTGTGGTACTTCTTTTTCGACACTCTGAGCTGGAGTTACAAAAGCACGTGCTAAGCGATGTAAGGGGAGAGGCAAGTTGTTTTTCTTTTTTTTATCGTTCATGAAACGTATACATCTATATAGGCATCCAAGCCAGCATTGCGGCCTTGCTCTGTTCTCGCAGCGTTTACAGTAATTGATCGAACCCAAACCGGATCTGTGTGTACAGCTCACGAGAGCAACATTACTCGATCAAAAATATCACGGCGCCTTTAACATCGGACTTGCTTTTTGATCTGCCGCTGATGATGTATATCTAGTTCAAAATCACGCGCGACTAACAGTTCCATTCAGCCATTCAACGCCTGGACATAGCCGTTCCGCTCCCGGTACAAACTGTGTTTCCTTTTTTGTTACAGTACTTATTCCCTTTCGACTTCCACTCGCTTCGCACTCACTTCCGGGTTTATGGTTCATTATGTCGGCAAGAATGCCCTCACATAGCTCTGAGAAGCCTCGCCGGACCGCTGGCTTGCTGGAGTTACTTTGGCCGGTAAAGCTTAGCAGGATCAGGATCATGAGAGGCACTGAAGTAAACAGGGTTGACTGTATGGTTGATATTGTTCATTGAATTTGAGCCTAGGCTGGCTCCAAAAACCGGGTTTGCAGTCTTATTCTGCGTTTCCTTCTTCCGCTCGGGTTACTTATCCCTTCGGGGCTTTATAGTGTTGGCAAAGGCAAAGGCTTCTCCCGTTGATTCTAAACTTGTCAGTACTTAGTAATTAGTAGTTAGCAGGTACAGTGACAAGCACTAGTCCAAACTATACAGTATATATCGTAAATTACAGGGTATGGACAATTGGCAGTCATGGGTTTTATTGCATAATAAGTATATACATTTCGGTTGCTGATGTAGGTTACCATGCGACAGCGAACGCCTTGAGTACCCCGACGTCCCCTGCCTATCGTCACGGTCAAAAATCAACTCCAAGCGATGTAAGACGCAAATCACAACAATAGGATCGTGACAAGCACCATGTACAAGCGGCTCAAAAAATTTTTTGAGCGTAAAACGTTACCCAGGAAAAGCGATCCCTTTTCTGCTATAGATAGGCAATCGTATGTGCAGCCCAAGTAGGCTGTCGGAACCTCTGACGTTGGTCTTCGCTTCTCCGTGAGTGCATGAATACGCTACAGCAGTGACCCATGGATAGCCCCAGGCGATTGAATCGAAACTATGAGATATATTCAACAAAATCAAGGGGATAGACATGAATTGAGAAAAGTGAGTTGATCCATTCTAATTTACCACCAGAATGACAATATATAGGGACATGTATATAACTCAGTCCCGCCCAAAGTAAATCCAGAACCTCTCAGGCAACATGCAGCATATCCTCGGGACATTATTCGTCTCAAGGGTGCTGATCATGGAGTGGACAGGGTGGTCCATCTAATTAATTCTTACACAACTCTCCAGGGCCACTACTGAAGAGATTCACTTGATAAACAAAAGGCTGGCCATTGACATTGGTGCAAAGTGGAACATTTCTTTTTCCTTTTCTTTTCTTTTTGGTGGGGCAGGGGCAGACATCAAGACATAGCGCACACGGATTCGTATATATCCGTATCCATCGCTGGCCCCTTATGTCTGCTTTAATGCATTGGGTTGGCGAGGTGGGAATGGGAGTGAAAGTGTGGCGGAAGATGAGTGAAAATAAACTAACATCAAGATGCAGAAGCGGAGAACAAACAAGTAAGTAAATCTTATGTGTATTGCCACATTGTATGCCTAGTCTTACATAGGAACGCCCCCAAAAGACAGAAATTGGGTTATAAAAAGAAGCTAATATTACAATAAAAGGTGACCCGTGAGGACGTGTGAACGTTTGCACTTGAAGGGAGTATCAGTATGGCACAGTAATATTGTAGCATGGCAGTCAACTTGCCCATAATACTAACCTAATTCCCAACCCACCCCTCATGACACCCTCATTGTCCTGGAGGCCCTACCCCGCTGCTGCACAGGAGAGTGGAATACAGGCCGTGACTTATGCATATATCGCATATATGTCGGATGTGACTATCATTATTATTTATGTGTATCAGTTGGTTCAAAGCGTGACCGAGGCTCCCCATCCAAGATGCAAAAGTCAAGATCCGTCTAGCTGACTCAACTCAACATCAATGGCATCAGATGCTGAATTCACTGATACCTTGTACTAAAACATACGTTCATCTTAGTAACTTACTGTATATTCCTCGCCCAACATTCCTAACTTGGCAACGTGTGCGTCTGTGTCTGAAATAGATTATAAGTACTTAAGTTATATACAACCACCGCCGCCGATATATGGCATCTGTGCGCCTGAAATAGACTATATAAGTAGCCCCCGCCGATGTGTCCCTGTCCTAAATTATACGTCCACATTGGTTAACTTCACATTCGAACTCCTGACTCCCAAATTATCTCAATGTCAATACACAGTGACAGGTTCCGCGAATATGAGTATGGCATCATTCGCCGATGCCGCTGTCCTTGCCAGTGGCACGCGACTGGCACGCGCAGCTGATTGACTTGTTCGTGGAAGGTTATACGTCGGATGCTATTGCCAGAGCACTCACCATGCCCTGCTCATTAGCCGTTCAGGGTTTCCGCACACCTGGACCCTTCCCCAAGATGCGAGCTCCAAATACATCTGGAGAGCCCAAATCAAGGCAGACTAGCCCACTCCCAAAGATACCCCCCGCCTCCGCCGGTGGGGCTTCACCTTTAATGCATACTTCAACATTAGTAAACTGATAGTCCGTGTCCAAAATCAACTCCCAAATCATCTCCCATCACCAGTGATTCCTTTATCATGTAGGACACCGGTACCCTGACCCTGGCTTTGTATGTGCTGTCCTGAATACCGAGTTAACTAGTTAACTTCCAACTCCCAGTTCATCTCATCAGAAATGCATAAATAAGCCATCGGACGTCATACCCCTAAGCCATGTGCTTATCGACAGTGCATTATCATAGATCCGTACTGCTGGGCATGCCGCTGTCAAGGGCTACGCCGTACTCGCCGTCCCTGGCACGTGTGGCAGTCTCGGAGACGGCAGACATACTACGCACGGATGCACACATACGTCACAGAGTGCCGTGAGTATAACGCCGCATATACATCGGATACGATTGTCAGAAGATGTCAGGGCGCGTCAACAAGCTCCGTGCTTCCGTAGAGATTTGCGATTGTATGAGCGTGCGTACGTGTGCCCGAAAGCCAAAACCAGGGGGAGGGAATCTAGATCTAGATTCTATGCTTGCCGTCACGGTGCGCCGTGCGTGGGTGTGTGGACGTCCAAGGTCGTCGGTGTACCAGTGGGTGGGAGCCGTCGCCCGTGATGCGGGATGTCGAAAGACAAAGGAGCGAAGGGAGCATTATGAGGATGTCCAGATTGCGGTATCTGCGATGTCGACGGCTCGAAGCAGAGTAGCGCTGATCCTGATGCGCTGGGACTGGACCTGGGCGCTACTATATATACCTGGAATATTGACAATAAGGCCTTGGGGTATGACGTCGACCATCGGAACCGAGGCATATTAAATTCTTGATGGCGATATAAGTATAAGAAGTTATAAGAAGTTATCAAGAGATCATGGAAATGGTGTGAGCCGACGTCGTGCCTATATGGTGAGATGGGATGGGCACCGAGTCGGAGAGTGATGCAGCAGTGCGCCGATGTAATGTTTGGGACTGTAAGCGGTGAGGATCGATGGCAGGTTGGGGTGGCAGGATGGCAGTTGATGTAGCTTGTGCCGGCGACAGCAGAACAGAAACAGGAAGAGTCTTAACAGAGACAGGACCGGGACAGAGTCCACGAGAGTTAACAGGATAGAACAGAGTTAACGGGATAGAGTTAACGGAAACAAA
>QFFB01023222.1:0-11582 GCA_003316465.1 Ramaria cf. rubripermanens | reverse complement strand
CTCCGAGTTCCGACCTCCGAGCCTCCGACCTCCGAAGTTCCGGGTAACGTCCGTGAACTTAACAAATACTCACCTCATTCCAGTGGTTTGAAACATTAAGTGCAATGATTCTTAAGTTGTGCAGCATTTATTGATAGTGCTAGTTGTTGATCTCCAAACTTTGACCTCTACTCAATTCAGTTTCAATTCAAAACTTGAATTATATTCTCAATTTATAGAATCATAAAATCATATTCACAACACCTGCACCTGCATTTTAAATCTTCTCCAAACAATCCTTATCTAATAGGTGTTTCAGCCCACACACCCAGATTGCCACAAGGTAAGATCCCAGATCTCTATATGGCTTCATAGGTTCAGCCATAAGAGGGAGGTGCTGTTAGATCCCCATTCCACCTCAGACCTTGGCATAGCTCAGGACTTCAGACCATGTACCTCAGGCCTCAGACTTCAGCATACTTCTGTCACACTCATTCACACTCTATTGTTATGTTCTATTATTACTCTACTGCCTATTCCTAGTTAGACCTACCCTGCCCATACCATGTGACCTCTCAGTCACCTATCCCCAATCCCCAGATCACTCCTAGTATTTTAAGTCCATTCCACACATGTATGTTATTCAGTTCTGATATCAACAAAGTATCCCCACCCTATAAGTCATGTGCCTCCTCCATAGGTAGATTAGTTAATCCTTAGCCTTCAGGCATCCCATCCAAAATACAGGGACAAACAGCCACATGGGCACAACACTATAAGTTAAGGTCACATATCACAGCTATGCCCATCCCACAAGTCAGCCTCTTAACACCAATGCCATACATTCATATTTACAGCCATAAACAGCCATTAATGTATTTCCATCATGGTGTCTGTATTATTGTTTCCTCTTGAAGTATCAGCATCACATTTTCTTATAATAACCAGCACGTTTGAATTTCATATACAACCTGTTAAGCCAAAAATGGCCTATATATATTTCTGAAACAATTGTATGTTGTCCTCCCGCATTTTGTAAAATCAACTAATCCACGGGAATCTATCACATCAAGCAGAAGCATTCTGGGTATAGAAATTGCCAGGGTGGCTGTTGTTGGCCTTCGCAACTATTCAAGAAAGTCTCAGACCATTATCTCTGCGTCAAGCAGCATGGTTCAGATCGACCGGCCAATCAGCTTCAATAATGGATGAAAACTGTGGAGCGGCATGGCCTCGGTGGTGCATATTCGCTTGGCCATCACTGCTCTCGCTGTTGTGATTCAAGTCATCCGACTCTCCAGACGCAACGTCTCGAAGGTTCAGGACTAGCCTCCCGGCCTAAAACTCTTGAGAATGTGGCGCCACTGAAGGAAATCGATCTTACTGTGATTGCAACAATGGAAATTAACCATCTTAATAGCGTGAAGTCAGTCGCGAGTCAGCCATCAAATGAAGGAACACCCACAGCTGTTCAATTCCTTGAAAATTATTCAAGGCATTAATCACAGCCAAAAGCGTGATAAAGAGATACAAGGCTGTTCCCAAGGTCATCGTATGATAGTTAGAATATGCGATCACTAACCAAACATACTGCACAATAAACGAAAGTATTACATATCGGTGTGTGCATACTGAGAAGTATCAGCAAACATACATGAAGCAGTACCCAGCTGCGTCCCTGTAGAGTACGTTTAGTAGAAGTGGAAATGGAGTGAATACCATTTAAATCACCTGAAGAACACCTTCAATAATGGACTCAAGGAGAAACCGAGTGATCTGACTCGTATAACCCATTTATACATGGCAAGACCGAGATAGACGGCTAGCGGTAATGGGTATTCACGCCAGGAAAATCAGCCAAATGTGTCTATATTGATAGTTAACCGTACCTTGGAATGAAGAGACAATTGCGCTGTGTCACAACATTGGTGCCTTTTTAAATCTGAAGATGACTTCACTCACCCAGCGCGAAGTACCTGACTTGGATCCGGTCCATTTCCAGTACTCCAGCAGCCTGGCAAAACACCTGGGAGAGGATCAGGAATGGCTGCAGCACCTGACTGAAACATAAGTCCAATGTATGTAAGAGCAGACTATTATGAAGGTAGCATAAGCGCAATGAATCGAGGGTAGTACTATAAGCTGATATTCACGACAATTTCGGCTAAACATAATAAAATTAGGCCGAGGCACTTTCCACAGGAATAGCACACACCTATCCATAGGACCGCTAGAAGGACAGCAGCTGTTTGTAACACATGTGAGTGTAAGGGGGATACCGCATAAGACAAATTACTTCGTCTGCCCTGATTATATAATGCATATATGCGAAGGACGATGAGGATATCAACAAATGGTACAAATACAAGGGTTCCCCTTTGACTGTGTGAACGTATATATCAAATATGGAATGACGAAAATATTCGTACCAGATTTGGAATTTGTTGAAAGGTGTGCAACTATGCATGAGCATGTCAATGAACGCCCCTTCCCTAACAGTATGAAGAATGTTCCCTACAACTGTCAGAACATAATTGTGGGTGAGAAATTGCAGGTGAAGAATATACTTATGTGATAGTATCACCTCCACAGACAAATTCGTAAATATTGATACTGTATTCACACATTAGATAGGTGGCCAGTAAATGGTGAGGGGTGTGATATACCGTATGCGTTGAAAATCAGGTAGCCCAAGGCATAGTATCGGATAAGGACATGTAGAACATTTATCTTTGTCCACCTGGTCCTAGCAGACGTGTTTTACATTAAGCAGAATTCAAGATAAAATAATCGCCTGGAGTAGCATACCTCCATATATGTTTTATTTCTTGACCCGAGGTGATCACTATTTCGTACAACAGTAACGCGGCAGCGGCCACTGTAAGATATTCAAGGTACATGTCATTTGATGGCATGGACGACATGATCAAGCGGTGTCTGACTGTTATTCAAAGACATGACCTGGAATGAATCAAGGGCCCCGACGAGCTCTGCGATTAGTGAATCCATTAGGGAGCAGGTGTTAATGGTTAGGTAGTGTCGAGATCCAGCGTATAGCGGCCTTTTTTCTAAGCCAACATGCGAAGCTCAAGTTGTTATATATATGCATGCCGACGATCGGTATCATCGCATAGTAATCAATAGCTAGGGGATTGAAGGACGGCACTGACAGCTGTTGAAACTTAGATCTGCATGTGATGGTTGACAGATTCTTGACCAGAAGTGATGCAACGCGGGCCACAGCGGACTTATGCCAAGCTCATGCTCTAGCGTCATGTGTGTGAGCTCTCATACAACCTTATGAACTGCGAGTCTAAGGGCAATCGGCCTCTCGAGGACATATTTGAACCTCGAATTGGTAAGATTGCACAGCGTTGCATATCTTCGACAAGGCGCCTTGGCCGCGAGATGAAGAAGTTCATTAACCTAGGCTCGGCGCATGTGATGGGGTTTAAACTGTACAGGCTTTGAATAGGAGATCCCTTGGTTTGTTGTGAACCTATCATCTTGCGGCAGCAGTAGAAGCTCGCATGACAAGCATGACAGCTAGCTGCGATCACTTCACACGACTCTGACAAGAATGCTGCCACCGCTATACTTATCTCAGACTCTTGTTAAACTCGATAACTCACGATACGATGTCGACAAGGGGATGCACAACAAGATGTGCCAGATGCCAGAGAGCTGACCTCAACCGCCACCCTGCAAGGACTTTCATCCGGAATAGCGGTCGGACCTCCATGGATCCAGACCCTTGGACATGCATGATGCCAGGCGAAGATGCCTGGAAAATGACTGATCGACTCATACAGTATGCCTATTGAAGGCAAATGCATTATTTAACAGACTCACGGTTCCATGATTCGTCCTCTGGAAATGCATCCACAGTCCACGCCGAATTTTACTCGCATCATAATCTCATGTAGTCCTCTCTATCTCAAAATGGTTCTGCGCGCGAATGTAGAACTGAGAAAAGACAAAGAGTTACGCCGGCATCTCTCCATGGTTAAATCGGGCACAGTAGTACAGGCCAATGATACGACCAAGGTTTCCAATGGCGGCATCAGACAGATAACCATTGCCGTGTTGAGCAGCCGTCTAGGGTGAAGGGTCAACGAAGACCGCTGAACATTTGAAGCAATTGGGTCCAACAGGTAAATCTTGTCAATAAACAACCGTTTACCTTCATATACAATACCACAACGTCATAATTTGTCCACTCCCCGCGAAAGTTCATAACCAGACGCATCCAACCGCGACCGGGCCTCCCGAATTCCTTGACCGTACTGACCCCTCTCCATTTCACGAGCACCCCTCAGCCGGTAGCCATCGTGACCTGGGGACCGGGACCGGGAGCTTGCACTAGTTTTCCAGTTTAGCCTACTTGGAGACTGTGAGCAGGAACCGCGACCATGTAGAGCGCCCCCTCAAAGTGTCGTACTCATCGTCACTGCCGTTCTTGTTTGTGATTCGCCGATTATCACCCCTCGCGCTCCCTCCTATTCCACCTGTCGGGACATACGTAGTCGCCCAGGACTATGAGGGTCGATTCGACCAAAAATCATAGCGCGCCTTGTGAGCGGAGTCTGATACATGTCACGTGACCAGACTCTCTCATAAAAAATGATTTACTTGCCTCAAGACAGATAGAAATATAACTTTTTTGAGGATGCAACCTATTTAAATTACTATATGATATTTACAAGGTCCTACATGAGAGTCTAGCTACCCCGGATTTCAACTTTCAAGTCGCCGATTGGAGCAACTCCGAAGGTGGTGAGTTACGGTAAACTCCGGAGGTCATGTGATGCGTCTATGAGCACCCATGCTTCGTCACCATTTCCCAGGGTGAAATCCGAAACGAAAGTCCGAGTGGGTGCTTGTAGACGCATCACATGACCTCCGCCTGGGAAATAGTGGTAAAGCAATGTCATAGACACGTCACATGACCTCCGGAGATTGCCATAGCTAAACCTGAGAATGCGTGACTCATCCTTCGGAGTTGCGTGCAATCGGCGACTTGAAAGCCGGGGTAGCTAGACTCTCATGTAGGACCTTGTAATTATCATATATTAATTTAAATAGGTTGCATCCATCATATTATTCAAAAAAATTATATTTCTATCTGTCTTGAGGCAAGTAAGTCACTTTTTTATGAGAGAGGCTGGTCACGTGACATGTATCAGAGAATGGCGCGCAAGCATTTTAGTGACATCGCGCGCTTTCACACAAGCCCGCGCCAACTGGCTTTTTTTGCATTGGGCGCGGGTGCGCTATAATTTTTGTGCGAATCGACCGTCATATAAGGGTGCTGAGGTAGGTGGTAATCATATAACACTCGGTCAATACCTACGAAAACGCACATCAGCAAGATGGAATCTAGACGGTTATTTGAGCTCGAGGACCCCGAAACTAAAGGATCAGCATTATTAGAATCATCTGCATCAGCACAAACCATGTTAGGGAACTCATTTTAACCAGATTCACATATCCTAGAGTTCAGAGTCTGGGGCGCTTTTTCCCACGTAGCGGCGAACCTCACTTAGTCTGGCCGCCCAAGAATTCAAGAATCTGCATCGCCATAAGTATGTAGTCATGCTGCTCAGAAGCAGCACAGATTCTCGAGATCTCACGGAAGCCACGTGCGGGACTGCTCAATCTACACTTACACATTGCAGTATGCTATCTGCCACTACAGTCTCCGTTGAGCCCACATTCGCCGCATCGGGTCAACCGGCAGCCACTAGCAGGCCATGCCAAGGGACAACAAAGAAAGGGTATAGTTGCAAGAATCTTACAAAGAACAGTGATCCTTTCTGCTACCTCCATACACCTAGGACCTTATCCCAGCCTAGCACACGAACTGGTGCGACGCCAGCCCTAAATCACGAAGGTAGTCTCATAAATAATGTATTCTGGTCGCCGGCATCCCCTGAGATTACCCTTCCGCAGAGTGGGTCCCAAAGTCATTGAAACCCGGAGCGAAAGCTGTACTGCACGCTGAAATGGACAGACGATTCAGTGATGCAGATTTGCCAGGGTGTATTCACGTGTTTGTCGTTTACCTCCACGCTACCAGTGAACAAGCCTGATCTTGACCAATTGTGTTGTCAGGCTTGTCTACGATAGTCACACAGATGAGCAATCAGACAAGGTCAGCATTAAAGTGGGAAAATCAATCAATCTCGCTCGGAGCCTCCGCCATGGCCAGTGCAAATCTAGGCACCATGAATTGCTTGGCTTTGTATCCGTGGAGAAGTACACCCGCGTCAAGCGGCTAGTCGAACTTGAACTCATGAGCAGAGCTGGGTGTGTGAAGATGGTCATGGATAGCTGCACCAAATGTAAGTTGTTAATCACCGGTCGTCATCCTACCAAATTTTCACCTTTTCTCTCCCTTTCGACATTTCTTATTTCATGTGGAAGGTGGCAAACGTCACCATGTCTTTCAGCTGGACCATTCCAGTGACAAAGTGGGACAAGGCAAGCGAGGCGCCGATGAATGGGAGAACGTCGTTAAACCCATGATTGAGAAGTGGGGACGCTTCGTTGCAGAGACCACGCAAAGCCCGAGCTAAGCCGGGGTGCCAGTCACCTGCATGATAAGTTCGGTTTTGAATATTCTTGTACGACGGATTGGTTTGGCATTCTCGTGTACATGGTACATCTCAGGTTTGGTTTGTACGTTTCCAACTGTGACTAGGCTCTCGTGTACTGGGTTCGATTCATTGCACAATACTGTGCGTGCTGTACTCCTCAACAACAATTGCTGTTTTAAAAAAAGCCGCCGACCTGAGAAAATAGCCGTGTAGAAAATACTCGCCAAATTTGATGTTACGGCGATTATTGAAGGAAATAGATGCGAGTCCATACTCCCACGGGCCCCAGGCTTCCAGGCAGCGCCTTCGAGGCTTGTATGTCCCTGGCTGCTTCAAGTTATGTGCTAAGTCCCTAGCTAGTACTAACAGTACCACCGGTGGGCTCACCAATGACGCTCGAAGAGCGATCCACCGGAATGCGCAGAGGTTTGACCATGGCATTTTTCAGGCTCTGGGTCTTTCCCGCAGTGCAGTTCGCGGATTCGACGAGCTGCCCCCCGAATATCGACGTTCTCCGGAGGCGCCGCCGGTTATATATGCAGCATTGCAAAGTGTAATGCAAAGTGCCTATAAGGCCTCAAGGTACCCCTCTCCATTATAACACCTGCCTGCATGGTCCCCCCTGAATGACATGTTTCCCTGAAGACTCAGCAAAATCTATATAAAGCTTGTGAAGCTATTTGCAAGACTCGGAAACCCGTCCCGCGGCTAGCACTACTGTCACGGACTCACGTGCTGTCGTTCTCCTGCTCCAACCTTGTCGTCTCACATAAACTGGGCGAATCTCTCAGTGTTAAATAACCGAGTAAACCATGCATTTCATCCAACCCATCCTAACGATCAGCTTCGTCGTTATTGGGTGAGCGTCATTCCTAATTAATATATATATATATACCGTCAGGCAATAGTCAACCTGAGTTTCATCCTGCCAAGGCACTCGCAGACATGAATTGCAAATGCCAAGACGGAAGCGTGCAATACAACCAATTCAATGAACAGTGCTGTCCGAACGGTGACACTTACCCTGGTCCCAACCATCAAGTCAGGAGTGATTCCGACATAGACTTCCTTTTAGACGTTCATTGACCGACTTTGGTACAACTGTCAGCGTCTAATGTATGGGTCAAACACTGGGGATGTTACCGATAACTTTCATTCGTGCTGCAATGGGGGTTGGTGGGGACAGCTATTTTTGCTAGTAGTACGCTGGCGTTCCATCTATTAAACAATTCAGCATGACCTATATTATTAACGAATTACAACATCACATGTGAAGTTCGGAGCCGACTTGATAATTTGGTTCCTGTCACTGTTATCCCCGTCCCAATGGCGCCAAGTGCCTGGACTCATTCTTTGTGTCACTTATTGAGGAACTCCATCAACCTGCTCATGGTATATGCACATTGTTATGATCCAGTCACCTGTGGATCTCAGTTGACCATATCTGGCAACTAACCCCATCCCAAGCCCATACCCCAAGCCCGACCTTATCTGAGCCCTTCCCGACATAGTCTGAGCCTGAGCCTGACCCCCATTCCTCTTATTCCCCTTCCCCAAACCCCATTCCCATCCGCCCCTGAGCTTCATTATGATCCCCTTAGTTAGTTTTGTCCGATTTCTCTGTTATCCATATATAAGTCTCACTCTGTATGTACCTCACTCTTCAGTCAGAAATCAACTTAGATACCCTTTCAAATCCATTACTAGTTTCTCGCTCTGTTCTCTCTTAGTCCTTCTGCTGCTCTTGTCCAACCTTACTCAGAAATTAAGGGCATGTGCACTAGTGGATGGCACAGCACATAAGCTGAAGCCAAGCCCTTACTGATCACCCTTGGTCCAGCTTGCTCCAAGCTCACTCCAAGGTCCCACACATAGACTGTGGTCTTAACACATGTATGATGCCGCAACCAGTGATACCTTCAATTCACATGTGTACCTCATTTTATTTTCAGGCAATCTCTCAGCTATGTCCAAGCTGCTATACTTGAGGGGCCATAATGCCTAGTGCCCATGCTGTTAAGACCAGGGTCTACACATGGGACCTCAGAGTGAGCTTGGCCAAGGGTGATCAGTAAGAGCTTGGCTTTAGCTTATGTGCTGCACCATCCTCTAGTGCACATGCCCTCAATTTCGGAGCGAGGTCAGACAAGAGGAGTGGAAGGACTAAGAGGGAGCGGAACGAGAAACTAGTAAGGATTCGAAGGGGATCTAATCTGATTTTCTGACTGAAGAGTGAAGTACATACATAACAATACTTATATATGGATATCAGAGAAGCAGGGTCAGACAAAATAGCTAAGGGAATTATAATGAAGCTTGGAGACAGATAAGAAACGGGGTTTGGGGAAAAGGGATATAGTGAATGGGGGTTGGGCTTGGGCTCAGACTACTTCGGGACAGGCTCAGATAAGGTTGGGCTCAGGGTATGGGCTTGGGACGGGGTTAGTTACTGGATATGGTCACTGGAGATCTGCGAGGAACTGGATTGTAACACATGCCAATTCTGCCTGATCCACATCCACAGGGAACATGATAATTGTCATGACTGTTGTTTTCTACATCCCAAGTTCAGCAAATTACATTGATCTCCCCAGCGGCCTTCCATCATGCTAACATCAGCAAGAACTCCACAGCTGCTCTCACTCCTATCCACTGGTCGTCAAATGTGACCTTCGCAGCCAATCTCACTCTTATTCACTGGTCATCAAACATAACCTTCATAGCCAATCTCACTCCTATTCACTGGTCATCGAACATGACCTTTGCCATTGTACCACAATACTTCACCCTTGTTTCACATCATTTGCAGTCCCCTTGCAGCGTGCAGGGTCACCAAGGATGAGCAGCAGTCCAGTCTAACCAATAGGTTTCACTCCCAGACCCCATCCGTTACCATGCCCCATGAAGGTGGTTTGACCCTGACTCCATGTCCTAGCACGTGCTACTACTCTATAGTGTTCTAGTCTCTCTCAATCTGGCTCCCCCTGCATTTGCTTTTTACTATAAGTACTTCTATTCCGCCTGTATAATTCCCTAGTTCAATTATCATACATCTACCTCATTATTGACTCCTCGTTCGTAGAAAAAACCTTAGTACAACATCCCACTACCTCATCGATCATTGTGTCCAACAGTGAGCTTGAACCCTTGATCTTCTTTGTTATGCCCCTTTAGGGGCATCATCGAGACTACTATTCGCAGCACTTTGCCAGAGTGTTTAGATCAGCAAAAGGAACATCTGAACTGGGGTGACCTTTCCTTGAGGACGTGTGTGATTCATTGCATACTACTCTTGGGTTATTCACTACAACTGTAGGCCCATGTCAGAATTACACTGACATTCTATCTTCACCCTAAATTCCATTCTTGACAACAATCCAAAGGCCAGGAAAGAAACATAGTTCTACTTACTATCCCACATTACAGGCACCCCAACAACCAGGACAGCCCAGGGATGATGGATGGGACCCAAACAACCTACCTATTCATACATATGACATCCATATCAAACATCTCACTAAAATCAGGAATGCCAAACCAACTTGTTGTCAGGGGACAACCTCTAGGTAATACATCCCTCTTTATTTCTTTCTTTATTATTCCCATCTTTAGTTACCCTTCCGTTCCCTGTGTCCATTTCTCCTTAGCTGCACTTCCCTATTACTGTCACAGTCACTCTAGCTATATAAGTAGTGGCTTAGGTAAGGGAGCTCCAGCCTTTTCTCTTCTAGACCTCCCTCACCAGTCTGTGTGATTTCCACAGACTCTTGAGGTTGCCCTTACAAAGCTTGGAATGCACTGCAGGGTCAACAGACTATCATGAATCTTATGCCTCAAATCCCTCAAACTCCCAGATTTATTTTCACATGACATCATACACCTTCTATTCAAAAACATTTGTCCTTTACTATGAGAGCACTGGACAGGAATGGGCCAATTCAAGAACACTGAACCCACTGACCCAGGATATCAACAAGACAATTGTAAGGGGAACCTCTGTGTAGCTTGCAAAATCCTTGTGAACTTGTGAAGCCTTCACACCCTACATTCCACTCCATGCGAACATTCCCATGCCCTGCAAAGTCATGTGAAGTGTGTGTGAAGTATTTGCAGCCTTGCCAAAGTGGATGTGTGTTATGATCTATTCCCTCACAGATCCCCGATGACCCCATCCGGTAACTAATCCCGTACTCTGAGCCCGACATTATCTGAGCCCATCCCAAAGTAGTCCGAGCCTGAGCCCAAGCCCCATTTCTTATCCATCCCCAAGCTTGATTATGATTTCCTTAGTTATTTCCATCTGACTCTGTTCCTCTGTTACCCGTATATAAGTCCCACTCTGTATGTACTTCACTCTTTAGTCAGAAATCAACTTAGATACCCTTGAATCCCTTATTAGTTTCTTGCTCTGTTCCCTCTTAGTCTTCCCGCTCCTCTTGTCTGACCTCACTCCAAAAATTAAGGGCATGTGCACTAGTGGATGGCACAGCATACAAGCTGAAGCTGAGCCCTTGCTAATCCCCCTCAGTCAAGCTCACTCCAAGGTTCTGCACGTAGACCCCAGTCTTAATAGTATTTCTAACTCAAGCTTCCACATTACACTAACCACTATGTCCACAACCCATGCTAGAAGTATTATGCTTCAATGTATCTTGGAATGACACCATCTTTCCGAGTGTCCTAAAATCCCTCCAAACTTCCCTTCCGCTAAAGATGCACTAACAGGAATAATACCTATTAGCCTGCACACAACAGTCCTTCTACCTGGACGGTCTATAATGCAGTCATTCCTGGGCAAAGAGACTACAGATGTGGGTTGACTGGTACTGAGAATGAGTCGTACAACCTGTTCTTCTGGGATATAATGCAGGTGACTTCTTGTGATGATCACCCTGCTTTGTGTGATGTATGATGTAGGCTTGTGACATGTGACTTGTGATGTATGCGCGGCTATGTCCTGTGACAAAGCTTCGACTTGGTGCCCTAAACTTGGGACTTGACTTG
>QFFB01023155.1:0-12578 GCA_003316465.1 Ramaria cf. rubripermanens | reverse complement strand
TGCACTCGTTCTAAAATTAACACCGGTGCCATTGAAGGTTGCCGTGTTTCCTTTATCGGTTAAGTGCCTCACACTGATAAGGTTATTGGGTGCATCTGGCATGTGTTTGATGTCACATAGTTCAATTGTATTTATTTTAGTGCCGATTTTGAACTGCATATGGATAGATCCTCGGCCTTGTGTGCGGAGTACAGCGCCAGGTGTAATGCCTTCAATTTCTGAAGGTGATTCAATATAGGTTGTAAAATTGTTCCGGTCTCGTGCTATATGTGTTGTTACTGCCGAGTCCACTAGCCAGTCCAATGCAGAGGTAGCCGTGTATGCTACTTCCTTTGATACAAATGCAAAGTCCTTTTCATCAGCTTGTTTTGCAGTTTCCCTGTTTATTGGCTGTTTGAACCATTTTGGTGCCTAGCCTTCTTTGCCGCCACCCTTCACCCAGCAGTCCTTTACAAAATGCCCCTTTTTTCCACAATTTCAGCACTTGTCTTTTGTGGTGCTTGTATCATCTTTTTTAGGCCTATGATGTTGTTGCGCCTTTAGCGCCGTCTGCCGGGTTGATCCAACTTTTTGGGCTCAATCCTCATCTAGGATTCATGCTATTAATATATCTGCCGATAAGGCTGCTCCACTTGTGTTAACCGCTGTGATGAACGCCAACCAGGAATCTGGTAATGATGTGAGTAATGTATTTGCAAAATCAGTATCACTGACATAATGTGCTCATGCATTTAGCTCCTGCTGTATGCCACAGAGTTTTCGCACGTGTTCCTCCATATTCGCACTGTCCTCAGCAAATGTCCTGAAGAAGTCACGTTGTAGGTTAATGATTCCTACGGCTCCCTTCGATTCGAATATAGCCTGTAGTGAGGTCCAGATAGCAAATGTTCCCATAGATTGATTAATATAAACCAGTTGTTCATCAGCAATTCTAAGGCATATCTCCTTCCTAGCCTTTTTATCCTTTTCCTTCCACTTATCAATTTGTTGTTGTTCGGCTGCAGTGATGTTTCGAACATCCGCTGGAATTGGCTCGGTTTCTCTACCGATCGTCACATTCCATAGATCCAGATCATCGAGTATCCACTTGATCCGTCGCCGCCATGCCACATAATTATCTCCGTTTAATGAGTCGATCTTGTATGTATTGTTGTTAGCCGACATTCTTGGCGATTGTTATTGATTTTGATTGTGTTTGTTTTTAGTTATGGCCGGGGCCCATAACCTGTAGAATGAAGGAGTTATAAAAATATAATATGTTATTCTCTTATGCTCTCATTCTTCTGGTCCTTATACTATGACAAATATTTATGTTATTATTAATATTCCTCAAGCTGCCGCTCGGGGCTGTGCCAGCACACCGTAGTCCTGGGTTCATGCTTGTTCTCGAATCTCTGTGCCGGTTCCACGGCTGATTTATCCTTATTACTAATAGTTCAAACCCTGAGAAGGGCAAGGAGGTTGCAAGAGTACCCAGTGGTGCACCTGATAACCTTCCTGATGCCTCATGCCTGGTGTGACTAATCACCCTGACCCCCAAGACTCCTGTCTCTTCAGCAAAGAGTCCACAATTATGACCAAACCTGGCATGGAAATCTGCTCCTGTCATTGACCTCTCCCAGGAGGAGAGTGATGGGGCTTGCGAACAACCACCCAAGATGTCTGAGGATTGCCCAAAGAAATGTCAGCAAACACAGCATGCCCATGCTCAGGTCCATGATGAGGACAAGCAATTCATTGCCATGCCAGAGAGTCATGGAGACCCAGAAGGAGCAAGTAGGCTGGGGAACAAGATTCTCTGCAATGTGAGTAAACCTTGTCTTCCTCTCTCCATCTTTGCTGACTGCTAAGATCTAGGGGCAGTTACTGGACAGCCATCCACACTGCTTCCTTTGCAACAAGTATGCAAAGGAATGCAATGGCTTACCTGGCCTGACCTGCACACAATGCCTGCATGATAAGGTTGGGTATATAACTGTCAATGGTGGGTCTGCAAATATGGCCTCATTGACCCACACATTGCTAACAGCACCTTCCTTACATTTTTCTAATTATAGCTGGCAAGACAGCAGAGGCAGTGAAAAAAGCAGTAGAGAAGGCGGAGAAGGTGGAATGGTCAAAGGCAGCTAAGGCTAAGTCACACACTAGTGGCAGCAAGGTGGTAGGGGGACTTGAGCTCTCCTCCTCACACATCCTTGGTGCATTGTAAGTTTGTGAGTTGTGTTCTGAGAGGAAACTGTGATATCATCTGCAAGCTCAAGATGATCTGTAATGTGGATCAGACAAAGAAAAAGGGGTGAGTCAAAAGCTGAATTCTTCAAGAGGAATTACAGGTGTACTTATAGAAAATGAGAACAGTGATCAAGGTAAAGTGGATATCGGTGCCACTAGCAAAAGGAGATGTGTGCAAAGTGGATAGTAGAGTGGACAATAAAAAAAAGACTTAAGGAGTGGACAATGAATGTGAGAGCCCGCATAATCTAGACAGAGTGCAAACAAGAGTAAAATTGTAGTGTCTAAATCATAGTCACGTGGTAAAAGAAATAGATCAGTGTAAAAATAGATCATGGAATCACTGTACAGGGAGTGTAGCTCCCTTACAGCATACTGGGGTTCATTTGTTTGCTCCTCCATGCTAACTGACAGACTTTGCCAGGTAAGTGATATTGCTACAGAGGCTACCAGGTGATGCATGACATCCACATCCAGGTGGCACACTGGGCAGCTGCATACTAATTATATAGTATTACTAACAACCAAGTAACCCGACTGTGCTGCAACAAATCTATCCTTCCTCTGCTCACTGAGAGTCGAGGACCGCGGCTACAGGATGGTGACGTGATGGCGATCATGTCAGCTAGGCGCTTGGCGGAGCAAAACGTGCTATGCGTGACAAGGTCACGCCCCATACTTAGGCGCTTTTAGAATTAGTGATTAGTGATGGCGCGTAAGTGCGTCAATGACAAATGACTCCTACCATAGAAGCCCCCAGCGTTAGCATTGGTGAATGGGGAACACGTGTACGTACTGCGGACTCTTCAAAAGGATCAGATATGGCTGGGATAGTACGCCAAATCTGGCCCTCGATCATTGATCAGGCATCGAGTTCCCCCGTTTTCGTGGAACACACCTCTATTATTGAAACTACGATGTGCTAGGCCTTCAACTCTATCATGCAAACTTCTATACTTAGGCATGACATCGATGGATGCGGCTGTCCACAATGGCCGGCAGAAGCAAGGCCTGTGACCAAATTATCGGGAGTGTCCTGTGATATATAATCAATCCCACATCCTCATCATCTCATACCACATACTACCATGCCCATTGTGACTATCGATACTTTTCTAGCATCGAAGCTTGACTACCTCGTCGTCGGTGGAGGAACGTCGGGGCTTGTGGTTGCTGCTCGGTGTGAACAGTCTATATAATGTGGAACGCCCGTCTGCTGACTGTTAGTGCTCAACAAACCGTAGCTTGACTGAGAATCCCGACTGTGTGGTTGGAGTCATCGAGGCTGGTGAATACCATGAGACAGACTCTACAGTCAACCTCCCCGGTAGGCTTTGATTCATTGTGGTAGAGCCTAGTGTATGTAATAGTACTTATTAACAAACCTCGCTTAGGTCTGATTGGACGCAATGTTCGGAATCCAAAGTATGACTGGGCATTTACTACAGTTCCGCAAAAACATGTCAATGGCCGAAAGGTCTTGCAATCCCGAGGAAAGGGTCTTGGAGGGTCGTCAATGGTACAAATTTCCTACCAACCTGTCACTTCAACATCCAGCTACTTACACCTATACCTCGTTCATCAGCTTAACATGCTGGCATTCGTTCGGCCTTCCAAAGAGGAACTAGATTCTTTTGAAGAGTTAGGCAATGTTGGATGGAACTGGGAGTCATTCCTTAAGTACATGAAAAGGGTTTGTTTGCATCGTGCCTTACCATGAACCCGGGATTAAAGCGGTGTGGTTGGTATTTTGCAGAGCGAACGCTTGGAAGGGCCTGGCTTGTCTGCCCAGGAGAAAAAGTTGTTCGCTGTCTCTCCTGATCCCAGATTTCATGGAACTGATGGTATGGGGACTTCTGCTATAAAAGCATACTTACCTTGTTATTGTAGGACCGATTGCGAAGTCCTTTCCGACGACACACCTAACACCACTCCACTCTAAAGTTCTAGACTCTCTTGAATCTTGTGGTGTGCCACGCAATCCCGAAAATGTGCGTTGTAATGTTACCAAAACCCAGCTTAACCTGATGCTCGAGCTACTTACTGTAATTGTCATTTATGATTCTAGAGTGGTGGAAAGCCAGTTGGCTCAATTCTTCTTCCATCCTCTGTCGATACAAAGACGGCCACACGTTCTTATTCGGCGTCTGCTTATTATGCTCCAAACGCAGAGCGACCGAACTTGCTGGTCCTCACTAGTGCATACGCAACCAAGGTATGTATCGACGACCTCGCCCGAAAGTTTTATAATTTGTTTGCTACCTTAAACTACCTTAAAGGTCCATTTCAACCAAGATGGGGGAATGCAACGAGCAGTTGGCGTGGAAATTATCAAGGCCGGTACTACAGCAATGATCCATGTAGCTAAGGAAGTAATTCTCTCAGCTGGTAGTACTTTCATCCTTAACTTTACAAGCTACAATCCTCTAAGGCGACATTATCTACAATAGGTTCTCTTCAGACGCCCCAACTCCTGGAATTATCTGGCATTGGAGACAAAAAGGTCCTCGACGCCATCGGCGTAAACACACTTATCAATCTCCCCGGAGTAGGCGAGAACCTTCGTATGTCTACTTGAAGCTCGGCCTCTCCAGGTTCTATTAAATCTATTCCAGAGGATCACGCTAAAGTTCCCACCATCGTAGAAGTTGACAAAACGATAGAATCCCTGGAAATTCTAAACGATCCAACGCAATTGAAAAAACACCAGAACCTTTAGTGGGTGGACATCAGTGAACTCCTGCTGTGTTTGCGTTGCTACTGCTAACTTCCCTACAGCACGCAACAAAAGGGAATCCTTGCTAGTATACCTCTCTCCTGCTTTGCTTTTCTCCCTGGAAGGACATTTGCGAGTGAGAGTGATGTGCATCGATGGATATCTCAAGTGAACATAGACACTACACCCGACATTTTCGCCAATACCCACCCAACCGTGAGGCGGGGTATCGAGAAGCAGTACGATATTATGCGCAGATGGATTGACCACCCGGAGCATCCCATGGGACAGTAAGTGGCAAACATTTATTTCCTGACCCGCCTCTCATGAGCTTTACCCAATATCAGACTCCTGAACATGAATGGTCATTTTCCTGTCTCTGGCTTAACAAGTGATCCCAATAAACGTTACATGACACTGCTTTGCGCTTATACACACCCATTCTCCCGCGGCACTGTCCACATTACCTCCAAGGATGCCATGGAGCCACCTGCAATCCAACAAAACTACCTTTCCAACCCAGCGGACCTCGACATTCTCGCGAAGCTAATATCGTTTGCTATGCGCCTGTATAAGACGAAACCTATCTCGGACTTGGTCATAGGGACGGTAACTCCGAGGTTGAGTGATGAGCAACTCAACGATGATGAGGCTCTTCGTTCCTATGTGCGAGATACCCTTGCTACTGTTCACCACCCTGTTGGTAGTGCGTCGATGCTGCCGCTTGAGGCCGGGGGCGTTGTAGACAGTAACTTGCTTGTTTATGGCACATCTAATCTTAGGGTGGTACGTTGCTTGTTCAATTCCTAGCACCGTTGATTCAAGTCAACCCTTTCCGTTAGGTCGATTGTTCAGTCATTCCACTAGTGCGTATACGTTGAGGAAACGCTTCTAACTTACCAATGCCTTCTTCCACACCACTTTAGCAAGTGTCTTCCAATATCCAGACCCTTGCATATGCCATTGGTGAAAAGGTACCTGCACCTAATACATTCTGTTAGGGTGACGTCTTACTCAGCTGTTTAATCAGGCGGCAGACATCATCAAGGGTGTGTAACGCACTTTGCAACGTAGGTAGTCATTTCATCCCCACAACCAAGTAACTCGAACGAATCAGAGAATTATGTACTACCTGGCTACTGTTTTGCCCCTGCATATTGACGTTGCGCTTGTCGGCCTTCATCATGGCCTGATACCAGTGTTTGTAGGCGGAAACTAAAACAAAAATATAAAAATGAAGCCGAGACATCATAATAAAATCAAAATTGTTCTCATGATGCACAGTGAAGTGGAGCGGAGTTTGGAACTGCAGAAGTGTGGAACCACAGAAGTGGAAAATGGGGCATCCCCTGACAGTGTGGAGATTGAGATATTGGAAAGTGGCATCAGCTGCTACTACAACCCTTATAGCTTTAACTATTCCCTACATCCATCTCAACCATCTAATCCTACACCACCCTCTTTGATCAACTCGATAGGCCATGCAATGCCTCAGAGGCTGTACTCTTAGAGCATGGAAGTGTGGTTCCAGATTGTTGGTTAGTTCATGTTAGATCCCTGCTCCACCTTGGATCTCAGCATACCTTGGGACTTCAGATTACATACCTTGGGCCTCTGGCCTCAGCCTACTTTGGTCACACACTACTGCTACATCTCTATTATTATTCTCTTGTTTACTCTTAGTTAGATCCCACCCTGCCCTTATCATGTGACCTCTCAGTCACCCATCCCCAATCCCCAAATCACTCTTTAGTATATAAGTATGTTCCATGCATGTATGTTATGGAATTCTGATATCAACAAAGTACCCCCCACCTAAGTTGTGCACCTCCTTTGTAGGTAGATTAGTTAATTCTGGCCTTTGGGCTCCCATGCAAAATATAGCCACATGGGTGCAACACTATAAGTTGAAGCCAAGTCCCTCCAACCCAACTTCGACTTGGCCTTCAGCTGAGTGCCTCAGCTATGCCTGTCCATCAATCAGCAGCTTAACAGTTCAAGGGTTAAGTGATGACTTATTAATGTTCTCTTTCACTCACTATTGTTCTTCTTGACTAATCATTATCCTCTGACTTTGTCATTGTCCCCCATGACTCACTATTGTTCTCTCTGACTCATTGTTATCCCCCTATGACTCACTGTTGAGCATTGAGACTCATTTCCCCCCTTTTATACCATACCTTGTCATGAAAACCAACTTAAGTCATATCATGCATTCCTATCCATTATCATTATAATATTTGAGCCAGAACACACACACCCAAGTTTCACAACTATGTTTATACTTCCCAAGCATTCTGAGATGATTCAAGAAGATCTGAGGTGCGTATGTTGTGCAACAAGTCAAGCTGAGCAGCCAAGTTGAGCATCAATAAATAGCCTGAGCAAAAGATCCAAATGAGCAAATGACAATTAAAATTTTATGAGAGAAAAGCCAGAGCAAAGAGTTAATAAAATATTTAATGATTTTATTTGTTACTTCTTTTTTGTTTGCAGTGCTAGATATAATGCATGTGTCAGTCAAGTGAGGGTCATGTGATGCTGGGAATAGTAACAACACTGATGTTGAACAAAGTGTTTGGGATATGTGTCTGGGTTAGGTGATGTGTACTTGATACCTAGAGTAATCTAAATACAAGTCATTGAAGACAATAATCAAAGACCAGGAGCAAGTATTCAATGCTACAGGAATTTAATGTGAGTGAGAACAAAAAATAATTCTGGCTAGCTATATCATATGAGAATATTCTGGTATTTATGCTAGAATGTTATAGACTATTCTTGGAATGTAATATGGAAAAATGGAGGTTGGGACGACAGGTAACTAGGGTGAGAGATGTATGTGACTATATGTGGAGCATGTGATAAAGTGGTTTAAATGGATGATATAGTCTCTGGATGTGTGTGGAGTACAACTGTCTGGCCTCTGTCTGGAGCCTGTAGGTGATGAGCTGAGTTTCCAAGTTGGAGTGGTGAAGTGTATTGGCCTGAGGGTACATGAGCTCAGTCAAGGTAATATATAGATAGTATGTAGCAGAGTGATTTGTCAATGCTCTGAATATGCTACCCAGTGACTTAGCAAGAAATTGAGTGATAATGGTTGGTTTGGTGTTTCCAGCATGGGCTATGCTCAAGTGTGAGGGAAAACAAAATTGTCTGATTAGAACACAAGAAATACTAGCTACCTATATATGTGTGTAGCTAGTCTAACTGCTGTGAGACACAGGGAGGGGTTTGGTGGTGTGAAGGGTGGAAAATACTTGATTGTCCAGAAGCAGCCTTGATTTGGTCACAGAAATAGAATGGAATGAGTGGTAAAGATTCACTGACAGAAATAATACCTATTAGCCTGCATGCAATGGTCCTTCTACTTGGATAGTTGTTAGATCCCTGAGATCTACCACCAAGGCTCTGAACCTTTGGACCTTCAAACTCCAAAGTAACTATTATATTCTGTTCTAGTTCTTGTTGTATGCCACTTAAAGTATAATCCTCATTCATGACCCAAAGTAGAATACTTGTACCTTGCTCAATCCAAACCTCCAACCCAATTCCAAACTCCACATATTATATGACTCTTATATCTTTCTTGTTCTATGTTTCTGTCTTTCTTGTTACATGTTCTTAGGATACAAATAGGATATGAGGTATTAATAGTCCTCCAATCTTGTATCAGTTTTTTAGTTCGAATATTGACTTATTTCCCTGTTACCAACCTCCGGTCCTTCTCGCATCACTATCTCTGTAGTTAGATACTATTAGTGATACCTCCAAGTCTGAACCTCCAGACAACCTCCAATACTCCAACCTTCAAAATTAGAGACTGAATGATAGTAGGTGGTGTAACCCATAAGTTGAAGCCAAGTCCCTACCCCCCTTGTACAAAGTCCTACCTCCAAGTCTCTGACCTCCGAAGTTCCAGGTAACGTCCATGAACTTAACAATAGTCTATAATACAGTCAGTTGTGTGGCAATGAGACTGAACTGTGGTTGACTGGTGCAGAGAATGGAAACAACTTGTACAACTAGACTTCTTGACTTCTTGATAAGATCACATGTGACTGTAATGCGTGATGTGTGATGTATGCGAAGGCTGTGTCCTGTGACAAGGCTTCAACTTGTGCCCTAAACTTGGGACTTTGACTTGGACATAAGTGTGAGGGCAACCTAAGCAGACACTCTACACTCAAGCAGCGCACTGGAAAAAGGGAAATCCTAAGTCATATATAACTAGATACAATGCAAGGGCATACCTGGTGAACAGGAAATCCTAAGAAAAAACTCTGAGGATCCCTTTGCCCACTAGCTACTGACTATATACTTCAGGCATCATAACTCCACACCTCCAAAGCCTAAATCACATAAGTAACAGGGGTGCCAAAATACAGACAGGGTGAAGGAGGTGTTCAGAGGCTGCTAGGAGAAAGACCTGCAAAGCTCTGGGACAAAAGGCCTGTTGCTAAAGTGGTGTTTGGTGGGATTGACTTTGGCAGGGCATGGGAATGTTCACATCAAGTGGAATGTAGGGTGCAAGGACTTTGCGAGGACTTCACAAGGAAAACAGAGGTTCCCCTCACATCAAGACTCAAGAGAGACTTGACTTGAGAACTGAACTTGACTTGAATTTGTAGAGAGAGACTGAGCCCTTATATATATATCCCCAAGCTATAATGATGCAATACAATGTGATGGGTTGAGTATGATGATGAGCAAGCAGTCTGACTAATTGTTAAGTTCATGGACGTTACCTGGAACTTCGGAGGTTGGAGGCATGGAGGTTGGACTTCAAAGCAATACAAGGGGGGTAGGGACTTGGCTTCAACTTATGGGTTACACCACCTACTATCGTTCGGTCCCTAATTTCAGAGATCAGAGTGTCAGAGGTTGTCTGGAGGTTTGGGCTCGGAGGTATCACTAATAGTATCTAACTATGGAGATAGTGATGCGAGAAGACTGTAGGTTAGTAATGGGGAAATAAGTTGATATTTGAACTAAAGAACGGATACAAGGTTGGAGGACTATTAATACCTCATATCCTATTTGTATCCTAAGAACATATAACAAGAAAGACATAACCATAGAACAAGAAAGATATAAAAGTTGAATAATAATCGGAGTTTGGAATTGGGTTGGAGGTTTGGATTGAGCAAGGTACAAGTATTCTACTTTGGGTTGTGAATGAGGATTATACTTTAAGAGGCAAACAACAAGAACTAAAATGGAACATAATAGTTACTTCAGAGTTCAGAGGTCTGAAGGTTCAGAGCCTTGGTGTTAGATCTCAGGGATCTAACACTAATGGCAAGAATGCAAACATAAAAAGGAAACAAAGGGGAAATTTACACTAGCAAAAGTAAGTGAGAATGTGTCAAATAGGGGTAAGGTATGAAGAATTTGCAATAAAGTTCCAAAAATAGAACATCAATGTGAAACAATGAGACAAAACTAGCTAAAAATAGAATAGGAATAGATCATCCAGGGGCAAAGTGAGTCATAAAGAGAACAATAGGAATCTCCACCAATCATGGTCAAATGCTTGGTCCCTATCTTCCCCTTTGTAAGTCAGAAGCTGAGTTAGCCTGATTGAGTTATGAAGAAGGATGACAAATCAGCAATGAAAATAGCTCCTAAATTTCTCTTTGATCCACTCCTATGATAGGACATGAAGGGAGGAGATGTTAAGCTGCTGGCTGATGGGTGGGCATAGCCAAGGTACTTGACCGAAGGCTGAGTCAGGGTCAGCTTGGAGGGATCTGGCTTCAACTTATAGTATTGTGCCCATGCAGCTGTTTGTCCCTGTATTTTGTGTAAAAGCAATGTGAGGGCAAGTGTTGATGATTTTTATGTGATAGGAGAATTGACTTTGTAGAATCAGAATGTGTGGAATGAAGAATAACTTGATATGAGAACAAATAGATCCTAGCGATCAAATCAGGGCTGGACAATGGTTTCAAGGTGTGTAAACTTCAGGTAAATTGGAACTAAGCATAACAGAAGGCCAAACTGATAGTAGGGGCAAAAGAGCAAGAATGTTGTATTCAAGTTCTACTAACTATAAGTAGTAGTCCATAATATTTAAGGAGTAGTCATGTGAAAAATTGAGCCAGGCTCATTAGGGGTCGACTCTGCTAGCTAGATGAAGTAGAGTAGAAATAAAAGTGATCTGATCAGTAGTAATGAAAAAGAAAGAGAACTGACACTACACTCTAAGTAGTGTGCTATGCATTTGAATGCGCCTCAATGTGGTGTCTGAACCAATGGGGCAAGTTGTAAAAGCAGAAAAGTCCATGAAAGCAAATTGAATGATGAAGAAGAATGAAAGTAGCTAGATTGTCCATTGAAATGATAATATAGAGGAATGAGTGTTCTTTAAGTCCTTTTCTTCCTGGTAATGACATTTTGGACAGGATGCCTGAAGGCTGAGGACTAACTAATCTACCTACAAAGGAGGTATGTGATTTATAGGGCAGGGATACTTTGTTGATATTAGAATTAAATAACATACATGTGTGGAATATACTTATATACTAAGAGTGACTTGGGGATCAGGGATGGGTGACTGAGAGGTCACATGGTATGGGCAGAGTGGGGTTTAACTAAAAATAGATGGGAGAGTAATAATAGAGACATAACAATAGAGTGTGACCATGTGTGAATGAAGTACACCAAGGCCAGAAGCCTGAGGTATGTGATCTGAAGTCCTGAGGTATGCCTAGATCCAAGGTGGAATGGGAATCTAACAGGAGAGTTGAATGCAGTCTTGGGGAACTTGTCAGAACTGTCCACACTGGGTATAAGATTCCAATGCTGAAAGACCCTGTACTAAAAAGGGTGCCTGTCTTTGTTAGTCACAGAAGATAGGAGATAGAGAGTAGAGATAGGACAATTCTGAAGTCTCAAAGAAAATTATTGAGAGAAGAGAGTTGAGGTGAGCAAGGTGTCATGACTGCTGTTTTCCACATCTTGAGTTCAGTGAGTTATGTCAATCCTCCCAGTGCCCTCCAATCACACTGATGTTGGCAAGCCCTCTGCAGTCTATCCCACTCCTATTTGCTGGTTGCCAAACATGATCTTTGCCATTGTACCACTATACTTTGCCCCCATTTCATATCATTTGCATCCCGCTTGCAGTGTGCAGGGTCACCAAGTATGAGCAGGAGTCCAGTCTAGCTGACAGGCTTCACTCACAGATCTGTTTTGGAACCCTTCAAGACTTTGGTGTTATTGCTAACGCCTCAATCTATCAGAACGTGTCGTTTACGAGGCTTCAAGAATATTAAACAATGCTGCAGCACCACTCCGGAAATAATTTAATATTTGTACCTTGGTTGCAATCTGTGTAATAACCAGTCCAAGTTAATACAGCTGGAAGGCAATGCATTTCTTAGCAGCACTGATCAATAAACTATTAGTCTGTAGGCTCAAGGACACTATCGGGGTCCAAGCATATTCCAAAAAGAGGAATGTACTTGACAGGAGAGTTTGTAAGTGGACTGACCAGATAATCTGTCAATGCACTGCAAAAACGAACAAATAGTATAGAGGTGGCTTTTGCAAGCGGCTCGACTTGACTTGTGAAAGTCACTGAACAGGAAAATCAACTGAACAGCTTGTCTTGGGTATTGGAGTG